>BPLR01007768.1:0-39079 GCA_021605095.1 Caerostris extrusa
CTTTCATAAATCATGGACTATCTGTATAAATAATAAAAAAGATATTTAATGGATACAGCTTTACCATGAACACTTATTAATGCACAATCATTGGTATATTTCATATTAAATGCAAATGTTGATAAGAATATTAAAACTAAAAACCTTTTACGCCAAACTTCCCTCTTCTTAAGTAAATATTTTCCAATTTAGAAAAGAAATTATTGCTAAAAAATCATTTCAAACATAAAATTATAATATACTCAATTAATGAAACACAATTTAATCAATTTCGAAAGACTGAGAATTCAAAGCGTTATTTTAAATATTAAAAAAATACTTAACTAAATTTTTTATACTAAATGCATATTATCAACTGTAACCTATAAATTTATACACTAAATTTAAAAATTTACTTAACATAGAGGGAAAAAAAACAGTTTTCAAAAAAAAAAAAAAACGTTCCACTCTCAAAACTTTCTTAAATGTGTTTAGTTTATGTCGAATTTTGATATAATAATAATTATATATGGGTTTTTTAAACCTATAATCCTTCAGAAAAAGGTTCTATAAAGATTCAAGAAAGATATTATAATTTATAAAAAATATCTTGGTCAGTACGAAAAATATTTACAACAAAATAATTTCTTTTTATTACAACTAAAAAAAAAGAAATTACTTTTACAGACAAACTAAACATAATCAGACTTCATAATGCGAGGATAATATAAAGTTTTTTCTATTAAGGAGTTTAAAATAGCGATTTAATTTATAGCTATCATAAATGGAGAACCATTTTTACTTACCCATCATCAAATTAAAATTATTTATACGAAACAAAAATACGGTTTAAGAATTCTTCCATATTTTTCGAGAAAAGAAAAAATTCCAACTATAAAATTTTATACGCTGCTAAAATTTTTAAAAACCAAAAAGAAGTAATACGATTACGATGAAGCAAACGATAACTTGAATCGTTAATTCAAATCTGTTTTTAATTCTCACAATTTAAATTCCCTGAGCAGCAGAACGCATCGATAAAAAAGAATGCAGACGATATTTGCAAATCAAGGTTTATTTTTATGGAGAGTTTCTGAAATGAAAATTTTGAATGAAATGGCGTATTTATTAATAAATTATAGTTTTAAATAATAACATTAAATTTCACATTTTATGACTGCTAATTTGGTGCATCAATGTGTTAACAATGAAAATATTGTCTCCTATTAAGTTGTTAAAAAGTTAATTGAAAAAAAAATTTAATAGTTAATTGAGAAATATATATAAAAAAAAGCACTGTACAAAACAATCTAAAAAAGGTTTTAAAACGCATTAATATTAAAGGTAAAAACAGTAAAAGTATGAATACATATTGTAAAAATTAATTTATTCAGAAAATTTCATTTAATTTGACTTCAGGATTAAATCGCGTTTTTATTCATAAAAATTACTTGATAAATATGTAATACGCGCTTTGTTCAATATAAATTAAATAATAATTAAAATTATTTAAACGAAATAAAAATTTTCATTAATTACACTAAGTATGTACCTTCCATATTTTTCTAATAAAAAAAATTTCGTACGCTGCTAAAATTTATAAGAACAAAATAAGTAATTCTATCCGATGAAGAAAAACGATAATTTGCATCATTAATTTAATTCGTTTTCCATTTTTACAATTTAAATTCTGAGTAGAACGCAAGTTATCGTTTGAAGAATGCAAACGATAGTGGCAAATCAATGTTTATTAGAATGAAAATTTTGAAAGGGAAAAATTTTTAATGAATTGAGTATTCTTTTTTAAATAATCACATTAAATTTCACATTTGTGACTTCATATTTTGGCGACATCACATGATAATAATAAAAAAATTGTCTGTTATTAAATTAATAAAAAGGAATAGAAAATAAAATTGAATAACACTGAGAAATATAAAAAAAAAAAAAAAGAATTGTACAAAAACAAATCTGAAAAAGTTTTAAAACGCATTAAAAAGTAAAAACAGTAAAATGTAAAAATATATTGTAAAGTTAATTTATTCAAAAATTTTATTTAATTTGACTCTATGATTAAATAACATTTTTATACGTAAAAATTACTTTGATAAATATGCAATACTCGTCTTGTTCAATTTAGTTGAATAATAATTAAAATTATACATACGAAATAAAATTTTCATTAATAACAATAGGTTTAAGAATCCATTCATATTTTTCTAGAAAAAGAAGAAATTCCAACAACAGAAGGAATTGGAAAAATTTCGTACGCCGTTAAAATTTATAATTCAATTCCGATGAAGCAAACGATAACTTACATCGTTAATTGAAATTCGTGTTTAATTTTTACATTTAAATTCTGAAAAATGCGCGATAAATAGAAGAATGCAGACGAGATAGTTGCAAATCAAGGGTTATTTTGAAGGAAAGTTTCTGAAGAAAATAAATTATTGTTTTAAATAATTGGCGCAAGAAATTAATATTTTAAATTATAACATTAAATTTCTCATTTTATGGTTTCATATTTTGCGAGCATCACGTGATAACAATAAAAGTATTGTCTTATATTAATAATAAAAAGAAAGGTTTTGGAATTTTTTAAAGTTTAATTTGGTCACGAATATTTACTAAAAATTTATTTATTTGGAAATAAATTTTATTGGAAATAGGGGTAGCAGGCTATTATTTTAAAACATGGCGGGATTTTTGAAAACATTAATTTAGATTGCACTGGGTTGCTCATGTATTTAGAATGAGTGATGTATTTAGATGAGTGTAAAAAAGCTCGTTTTGGCACAAGCCACAGGGACAAAGAGGAAAAGGAAGACACAAGGTGATGGATAGAAGCAGCTGAGAAAGATTTCGCTGTACTGAAGGTTGAAAATTGGAGGAGCCATCGTCACCCAGAGTGGTATGGACATCTCTTCAAAGGAAAGCCTTGGCCCACTCTGGAGTTTTGTGCTATTGTTGATGATGACATAGTAAAGTGATTTTAAATAAGCTAGAAAAAGAAATATTGTAAACCTGCTATCTTCTTCGGTTTAGTTTATTATGATTCTGTTTGCTTAATTTAGGCTGATTTTCTTTAAAATGAATGATTGTTATTAGATTTTTTTTTTTATGTTAATTACAGCGCGTACAAAAAGTCACTTAAATAATTTGTTAATAAATGCAAAAAAATAATTTGTTACAGAAAATATTAAAATATATCAAATTACAAAAGTGAATCAAATTGAAATATAAATAATTATGTGAATCAAAAGGACAAAAACTCTGATCATTATCACGTTGAGAGTTCAAAATGTGAATTTTTCTCGAATTCAAATGCTTTTTTCGTACATTTCGGACCATTTCCCCCGATGTACGAACGGTAATTATAGGACGAATGAGGTTTGTGGGCCACATCTGTCGATTGATTCCTGATCCTTGACATTTTAGAAATTCGGCTATGCAGCTTTTGGAACTAGAACTAGGGTCCAAGTTGAGTGTGGACCAAAATGTGGTAGGAGAAGTTCTGGGTGGTGTAAATAAAGTATTTTGGCTATAGAGCAGCCACACATTTTTAACTTAATGTTGGAGAAGGTCAATGCACATTGAAATATTATGCAACGCATTTTATATTTATAAATATATAATTAATAAAAAATAGAAGAAAAGGTAATAGAATAAATTAATAGTTAAGTTTTAAAAAAAATGAGAATTTAAGAACAAAAATATAAATATGAAATGAGAAGAAACCATAACATTAGAAGCAGGCCCACCATCCGGTGGGGTTTGTAGTAATGGTACTTCAGATGAAGTAATGATATTATATACATTATATGTTAAGAACAGTTCGTGGTTCTTTTCTATTTCTAAATAAAAAAAATATCAAACATAGGAAGAGAATTTTAAACCGAATTGCAAGCGTGAGAAGTTTATTGTAGAAATTTTAAGTATAAATTGGCGACTGTTTGAGAAGTTAAGCGATTATCTAATATCCTGATTCCTGGAGTACCAAGGTGAGTTGATAATCATCCGAAGGATTTTGTTTTTTAAGTCTTTGGATGATTTCCAAACTACCTTTTGCTGAAAAAGAACTTTAATTTATCTAATCTCATCTTCAATATTTGCTTTGAATTCATTAATAAAGTTGAGTTTGTATGTATAAGCATGCGCTTCTGTGTGATTCTGGGACCAGGAACCTATGAGACACGGACCTTCGTTGTCTTGTCCAATTCATACACATTTGGAAAGATTTCTTCAAACGTTGCAACAACTTTTGTCTAAACATGCTCCGTGAAATAATGTACAATTTAAAAGAAAAAAATCGATCAACTTGGGAAAAAAAAAGCTCGATTTTACTTATAACAGTAATAGTGACATCACTTATCAAAATAATTTGCTATTAAAATCGATTTTGGTATTTTTTACAATTTTTTTGAAGTTTGGGTCACACGATATTTCTACTGCTCTCTATTATAATCCTATTTAATTAAGAAAATAAATCATTTGCGTCACAGAATTCTTTGCCAAGCCCTTTTTTTTACATTGTCCATAACAACCGAGTTCAACATCCATTTGAATACATTACCTTGCCAAGCGTCACGCATGAGTCGCTTTCATCATTAACTCTTCCCTTTTTTTCCTTTGTTTCTCCACCTGTAAAAAAATAACATGTAACGTGGTATAATCTTTCCCATCTTAACATCCCCATCAACATGAAAAACTTTTTTATTCCCCTGGTTATCTTTAATTGTTGTTAACTTAATAAAATATAACCAAGATTGGCAATCGGTTTTAAGCAGGTAGATTTGACGAGTTGATGAAGCCGGCCATAAATTAGGGTCGTGACGGCCCTTGCTTCATTATCTTGACAGCATCGGAAGAGGAAACCTTCTAATTCACCCCTTTCACGCTCGGACCACCCCCTCCCTGCTGGAGGGGGATTATCGTCCTCGTCATCTTTGTTTGCTTCCCCCTCTACCCCCCCTGCGGAGAGTGGAAACTGGTCATTCCAGAACTGGGATGAAAACGTGCCGGGCTGAATTCTTGGGACAAATTGCAGGGATTTTTCTTCTCAGAGCGGTGTTGCTGTGCGTCTGTTGCTGGCTTTTCGGCTTAGGTTTGATCTGTTGCGGTGGTGAATTACTTTGGAAATAAGTGTCTCTTGCTGTGGCAACAGAGAAATGCTGTTTATTGCAACCAGTTGTAATTATTAGCATAGCCTACCTTGTTACAAAGCATAGGTAATATAGACAAAATGTCTGGATGTTGTAACATAGAAAAAAAAAAAGGCAATATCAAAGAATGAAGCAATGTTGTTGAAATATATTCATGCTGTTTATTGCAACCAGTTGTAATGATTAGCATAGCCTACCTTGTTACAAAGCATGGGTAATATAGACAAAATGTCTGGATGTTGTAACATAGAAAAAAAGGGCAATATCAAAGAATGAAGCAATGTTGTTGAAATATATTCATGCTGTTTATTGCAACCAGTTGTAATGATTAGCATAGCCTACCTTGTTACAAAGCATAGGTAATATAGACAAAATGTCTGGATGTTGTAACATAGAAAAAAAAAGGGCAATATCAAAGAATGAAGCAATGTTGTTGAAATATATTCATGCTGTTTATTGCAACCAGTTGTAATGATTAGCATAGCCTACCTTGTTACAAAGCATAGGTAATATAGACAATGTTGTTGAAAAAATGTCTGGATGTTGTAACATAAAAAAAAAAAAAGCAATATCAAAGAATGAAGCAATGTTGTTGAAATATATTCATGCTGTTTATTGCAACCAGTTGTAATGATTAGCATAGCCTACCTTGTTACAAAGCATGGGTAATATAGACAAAATGTCTGGATGTTGTAACATAGAAAAAAAAGGGCAATATCAAAGAATGAAGCAATGTTGTTGAAATATATTCATGCTGTTTATTGCAACCAGTTGTAATGATTAGCATAGCCTACCTTGTTACAAAGCATGGGTAATATAGACAAAATGTCTGGATGTTGTAACATAGAAAAAAAAAGGGCAATATCAAAAAGAATGAAGCAATGTTGTTGAAATATATTCATGCTGTTTATTGCAACCAGTTGTAATGATTAGCATAGCCTACCTTGTTACAAAGCATGGGTAATATAGACAAAATGTCTGGATGTTGTAACATAGAAAAAAAAGGGCAATATCAAAGAATGAAGCAATGTTGTTGAAATATATTCATGCTGTTTATTGCAACCAGTTGTAATGATTAGCATAGCCTACCTTGTTACAAAGCATGGGTAATATAGACAAAATGTCTGGATGTTGTAACATAGAAAAAAAAAAAAGGGCAATATCAAAGAATGAAGCAATGTTGTTGAAATATATTCATGCTGTTTATTGCAACCAGTTGTAATGATTAGCATAGCCTACCTTGTTACAAAGCATAGGTAATATAGACAAAATGTCTGGATGTTGTAACATAGAAAAAAAAAGGGCAATATCAAAGAATGAAGCAATGTTGTTGAAATATATTCATGCTGTTTATTGCAACCAGTTGTAATGATTAGCATAGCCTACCTTGTTACAAAGCATGGGTAATATAGACAAAATGTCTGGATGTTGTAACATAGAAAAAAAAAAGGGCAATATCAAAGAATGAAGCAATGTTGTTGAAATATATTCATGCTGTTTATTGCAACCAGTTGTAATGATTAGCATAGCCTACCTTGTTACAAAGCATAGGTAATATAGACAAAATGTCTGGATGTTGTAACATAGAAAAAAAAAGGGCAATATCAAAGAATGAAGCAATGTTGTTGAAATATATTCATGCTGTTTATTGCAACCAGTTGTAATGATTAGCATAGCCTACCTTGTTACAAAGCATGGGTAATATAGACAAAATGTCTGGATGTTGTAACATAGAAAAAAAAAAGGGCAATATCAAAGAATGAAGCAATGTTGTTGAAATATATTCATGCTGTTTATTGCAACCAGTTGTAATGATTAGCATAGCCTACCTTGTTACAAAGCATAGGTAATATAGACAAAATGTCTGGATGTTGTAACATAGAAAAAAAAGGGCAATATCAAAGAATGAAGCAATGTTGTTGAAATATATTCATGCTGTTTATTGCAACCAGTTGTAATGATTAGCATAGCCTACCTTGTTACAAAGCATGGGTAATATAGACAAAATGTCTGGATGTTGTAACATAGAAAAAAAAAGGGCAATATCAAAGAATGAAGCAATGTTGTTGAAATATATTCATGCTGTTTATTGCAACCAGTTGTAATGATTAGCATAGCCTACCTTGTTACAAAGCATGGGTAATATAGACAAAATGTCTGGATGTTGTAACATAGAAAAAAAAGGGCAATATCAAAGAATGAAGCAATGTTGTTGAAATATATTCATGCTGTTTATTGCAACCAGTTGTAATGATTAGCATAGCCTACCTTGTTACAAAGCATAGGTAATATAGACAAAATGTCTGGATGTTGTAACATAGAAAAAAGAAAAAAAAGGGCAATATCAAAGAATGAAGCAATGTTGTTGAAATATATAGAAAAAAGGCAATCAATGGGTTGTCTGAAATATATTCATGCTGTTTATTGCAACCAGTTGTAATGATTAGCATAGCCTACCTTGTTACAAAGCATGGGTAATATAGACAAAATGTCTGGATGTTGTAACATAGAAAAAAAAGGGCAATATCAAAGAATGAAGCAATGTTGTTGAAATATATTCATGCTGTTTATTGCAACCAGTTGTAATGATTAGCATAGCCTACCTTGTTACAAAGCATAGGTAATATAGACAAAATGTCTGGATGTTGTAACATAGAAAAAAGGGCAATATCAAAGAATGAAGCAATGTTGTTGAAATATATTCATGCTGTTTATTGCAACCAGTTGTAATGATTAGCATAGCCTACCTTGTTACAAAGCATGGGTAATATAGACAAAATGTCTGGATGTTGTAACATAAAAAAAAAAAAGGGCAATATCAAAGAATGAAGCAATGTTGTTGAAATATATTCATGCTGTTTATTGCAACCAGTTGTAATGATTAGCATAGCCTACCTTGTTACAAAGCATAGGTAATATAGACAAAATGTCTGGATGTTGTAACATAGAAAAAAAAGGGCAATATCAAAGAATGAAGCAATGTTGTTGAAATATATTCATGCTGTTTATTGCAACCAGTTGTAATGATTAGCATAGCCTACCTTGTTACAAAGCATGGGTAATATAGACAAAATGTCTGGATGTTGTAACATAGAAAAAAAAAAAGGGCAATATCAAAGAATGAAGCAATGTTGTTGAAATATATTCATGCTGTTTATTGCAACCAGTTGTAATGATTAGCATAGCCTACCTTGTTACAAAGCATGGGTAATATAGACAAAATGTCTGGATGTTGTAACATAGAAAAAAAAAAAGGGCAATATCAAAGAATGAAGCAATGTTGTTGAAATATATTCATGCTGTTTATTGCAACCAGTTGTAATGATTAGCATAGCCTACCTTGTTACAAAGCATGGGTAATATAGACAAAATGTCTGGATGTTGTAACATAGAAAAAAAAAAGGGCAATATCAAAGAATGAAGCAATGTTGTTGAAATATATTCATGCTGTTTATTGCAACCAGTTGTAATGATTAGCATAGCCTACCTTGTTACAAAGCATGGGTAATATAGACAAAATGTCTGATGTTGTAACATAGAAAAAAAAAAGGGCAATATCAAAGAATGAAGCAATGTTGTTGAAATATATTCATGCTGTTTATTGCAACCAGTTGTAATGATTAGCATAGCCTACCTTGTTACAAAGCATGGGTAATATAGACAAAATGTCTGGATGTTGTAACATAGAAAAAAAAAGGGCAATATCAAAGAATGAAGCAATGTTGTTGAAATATATTCATGCTGTTTATTGCAACCAGTTGTAATGATTAGCATAGCCTACCTTGTTACAAAGCATGGGTAATATAGACAAAATGTCTGGATGTTGTAACATAGAAAAAAAAGGGCAATATCAAAGAATGAAGCAATGTTGTTGAAATATATTCATGCTGTTTATTGCAACCAGTTGTAATGATTAGCATAGCCTACCTTGTTACAAAGCATGGGTAATATAGACAAAATGTCTGGATGTTGTAACATAGAAAAAAAAAAGGGCAATATCAAAGAATGAAGCAATGTTGTTGAAATATATTCATGCTGTTTATTGCAAACCAGTTGTAATGATTAGCATAGCCTACCTTGTTACAAAGCATGGGTAATATAGACAAAATGTCTGGATGTTGTAACATAGAAAGGGCAATATCAAAGAATGAAGCAATGTTGTTGAATATATTCATGCTGTTTATTGCGACATTAACATGTTGCAATAAACAGCATGAATATATTGCAACAATTAGCATGCAATTAGCATGATTATATTATAGCAAACAATTAGCATGATTATATTGCAACATTATTATTGCAACAATATAGCCTAACTACTTAAAAAGATAAGTGAAAATCTTAGTTATCTTAAAAGATAAATAAATTGTTTGGATGTTATAACACAGCGAAAACAAAAATCCAAGAATGAAGCGTGTTATAGAAATATAATCATGCTATTTATTGCAATAGCATAGCCTACTTAGTTACAAAACATTGGTAACATAGACAAAGTGTCTGGATGTTGTAACATAGCCAAAGTGTCTGGATGTTGTAACATAGCCCAAAAACAATCTCCAAGAATGAAGCTTGTTGTTAGGATATATTCCTATTATTTATCGCAATAGCGTAACGAAGCATAGATAACTTAGACAAAGTGACTGAATATTGTAGCATAGCAAAAAAAAAAAAAAAAAATAATAATAATAATAATAATGAAGCATGTTAATGAAATATATACATGCTATTGATTCAACAACATTGCCTAACTACTTACAAAACATAGATAACATAGACGAAGTGTCTGAATGTTGTAACATGGTCAAAAAGGGAAAAAAGAAAAGAAAACTTATAAAATAATGATTAATCATAAAAATGTGATCTGCTTGAGAAAATCTCAATCTTGAATCAATCTTGCGCTAACAAAAGCCTTTTAAAAATAACAACACAAATTGCCACCGCTATTTTTTTTTTTTGTTTTGTTTTGTTTTATGTACTACAAAGCCATTATTCTATAAATTGATTTTAAAACGTAGTTTGTTTTACCACAAAAAAAAAAAAAAAAAAAAAAAAAACCAAACTCGTTTTGAATTTTTTTTTTTTTTTTTTCAATGGCAATTTTCAACTGAAATATCTTATGCTATATTTCTTCTAGATTTCCAATCGAAAGTAATCAATGACAAAACAGAAAAAAATTTTTTTAATGGGGGAAAAAAAGCATTTTGCTTAGAAAAATGTTTTGTTTTTGGATGTATATTGTTATCAATTTTACATTGTATTTGAATGCAAACATTCACCTTGTTTAATTAAATCTGAATACCATGTCATTTTGAATTTTACGCAGTATTATAATTAACATAATTCGTGTAATATTCTTGTATTATTTATCTATTAATTCGTATCATATTTGGTCATTTCCTATAATCGTTTTTATTGTAATATCTATTTAATTTTGCCTAATACGAAAAAAAAAAAAAAAAATGTATTCCGACATCTTAAATTGTGTTTTAATTTCAGGGCAAGGTGCTTACGCTCATGCTAGGTCATAATAATTACAATAATAATTATTATAATTTTTTAAATCAAATTAGTTTATGGAGGTACTTGTATGAGGTTTTGATTTGGTTGACCTTATGAAATAGCCAGAATTGCCCTAGGACCAAAATATTTAAAGATTTAACTTTATAGAATACACCATAGTTTCCTGAATTTTGTTTAAAATATTGATTGATTTATTTGAGGGTATATTAAGACTTTATATATTATGGAATACATAATTAGTTGATAGATTATTTGATAAAATTAGTTGATATATGGCCAATGGTTTTGCATCATTTCATTTGAATGTTATGCAATTTAAAATTTTATGCAGTTTTATAATTCACAAATTTCGTATAATATTTTTGTATTATTTATCAATTTATTCGTATCTTTTCGTGTCATTTCCTATATTCATATTTATTGTAACACCTATTTATTTCTTCCTCGTAGTACAAATATATATATATATATATATATGCACTTGAATGGTGTTTTAATTCCAGACCATATTGCTTTGATTAAAATAATTACAATAATGATAATAATTTTTAAAATCAAATTAGTGTATGGGAATTTTGTATGAGGTTTTACTCCAGCTGACCTTATGAAACAGCCAGAATCGCGCTAGGATCAAAATCTTTGAACATCTGAATTTATGGAATATATGAACAAATCTTGAACTATTCGAAGAGGAATATAAAAATCTGGATTATTTATTTGTAGGCTACATAAGTCTTTACATAATTTATAGAATACATAAAAAATTAGTTGATATATTATTTGATACAATTAGTTGATACATGGCCTGCATTATTTCATTTGAATGTCAAGTAAATTTGAATTTTATGCAGTATTTTAATTAACAAAATTCGTGTTATTTGTATTATTTATTCATGTCTTTTTAGGACGTTTCATATATTTAATTAATTTTCTCGCAAATTCATATGTCACTGATTATTGTATTATAATGCAATACATAGATCAAGCAGCTTCATAATTATTGTATCGCAAAAAAAATAATAAAATAAATAAAAATAAAAAAATAACGCATTAGTGAAAAATTGTATCTTTTACAATATTTACCCATAGTGTCACGAAATAATTAGTTATTAAACAGATAACGAGAATTGTTAATAAATTTAATTAATAAAAATTATATCTTTTTATCAATTAGCTTACAAAGGTTTAAAAATTGAATACAGAATTATAGCAAATTATTTATGGATATCTTAAGAAAATTATGAGAATTAAATTACCTTTGATTTACACAAGGAAAAACTTATCAAAAGATAAGCATTAAAAACACATGATTTCATTTCAAAATTAAGATGTGTTGCCATTCGGATATTTAAGAATATAATAACGAATTTGTTAGTTTTTTTTTTTTTATTTCTTTTCACGAGATTTTTTTTTTTTTTTTTTTTTTTTTAATTTTTTTTCATGAGCTTTTTATCTTTAATATTTTTTTAAACTTCTTTTCACGTGTTAATAATTGTATACTTAATTATTGTAAAAATTGTAATGAAAAAAAAAAGTTCCTCTGGGGAAAGAGAAGGCAATTTTATTTCAAAGGGAAAATGAGATTTTTCGAGAAAAGAAAATTGTTAGAATTCTACAGGTTTTATTATTATTATTATTATTATTATTTTAAGATTGTTGTTAAGCATTGTTCTTAAATTAATTTATAAACTTTTTTTGAGTAATCTGTATACCTGCCCAATAGATAACAATTTGTTTTCTATTATTATTACTATTATTTTACGTTGTACCAGCTATTACTTTTTAAATTTTCCTTACAATTTTGCAGTTATTATTTTGACTTTACTGGTAAAAATGTTGCTATAGAAACCACTTTGTGATTCAATTGATTATTCTATTAAGTTCAAAATCATAAAAAATAAAATTTTAATTTGTAGTTATGTTTTTTCATCCTTACCCACTGTTCTATTTATTATTTATCAATAAATTTATATATTAATCTGCTGTTTTTATTTTTTTTTTAAATCTGGTGCTAAATTTCATTGATTTTAAAGTTTCAATTGCAGAAAATCTCCAATGTAACAACTAGGTTTTATTTTTTGTTTTTTCTTCTTATTGTCAAGTTTTTTTTTTTTTTTTTTTTTTGAGTAAGCACATTAAAATAAAAGTGGAAATTTTAGAAATTGAGAGTTAAAGAACTTTTATAAAAAAAAATTATCTGTCTTACATAATTGATTGTTTGTGGAAATTGTGGAAAGCTGTAGAGTATGAAAATTTTAGGTAGAAAATTATACAGATATTGTAGAACAACTGCAATTTATATTAAATATTTTTTTTTTAATTAGTATTTTTGTTAGTCCTTCATGAAAACTAAATAAATTTTAAACGCAAAAATAATAATAATAATAACATGAAAAATAGTATTCGAATTCTATTTTAACGATTTATTATTAACAGATTATGACCTGTATTTAGATATCTTAAATAAAAAATAAATAAAAAACTTGTCAACTCTGTGATTATTTTAAACAGAGCAGCAGAATATGGAAATAAAATCTAATTTCAAACATAAATTTTTGTTGTGTCATATAAATTAGGAGCTGCAATCAGAATAACGTTAAACTAAATATGAAGATAGAATTTAATACGAGATATACCTGAAAATATGAGAAAATTACATATTTACAATTATCTTTTATTAAACTCTATCATATATTTAGTTTAACGTTATTCTGATTGCAGCCCTAATTTATATGACACAACAAAAATTTATGTTTGGAAATTAAATTTTATTTCCATAATTTTTCATAATATATTTAATAATAATATAATTTTTTATAATATTTCTATTTCCATGTCATATAGTATGTTAATAAAATATCGAATAATAAGTAGATTGACACTAATATTTTGTTTATAAATTCGATCATGATATTTAATGCGAAATGTTAATCTCAAATACAAACAAAACAATCCCTTCTAATATTTGATTTCTTTAATTAGATAGTTTTTAAATGCTTGCATAAAACATCAGCCGATATTTTACAATTAGTAAGTAAATATCTCGGAAAAAGAGATTTGAAGTTAAAAGTAACTTAAGATGATTTTTGAAATCATTACGAACTTTAGTTGATATTTTTCATTACAGTCATTTACATTCTTTTTCACTACGTTTATTATCATTATTTACATAAAATTCATATCCGAGAATTATCCTAACTTTTTTTTTTTTTTTTTCTTCTTCTAATGCAGCTGGCTAATAGACCGTAATCTTCGCCATAAGGGCTGCGCCGATGTTACTCACTTTGCATTACCCAGGGCGCGTGCTTGTTTAACTTGATGGTAAGCCACGGACGCAGAGTAACGATGCCCCGCAACGCTCTACGATCCTATTAGGACCGGGACCTACTGCTTAAAGTGGATTCGAACCACTACAACACCCATGGGCAAAGCCGGGATTTGAACCCGATACCTGTGGTACCGAACGCCAGAGAGAAGCCATTCGGCCATCAGGCCCCCATTATCCTAACTTTGAACCGTAAAACGTAAAATTTTTCATTTTTAAATGTTAATTCATTCAAAGCATTACCATTTGTTTAAAAAATATAATTTGTATCAGTAGTATGAGTGTCTGTTTTTTATGTTCTTAAATATCCGAATGGCAACATATTGTAATGTTTGAAACGAAATCGTTTGTTTTAATGGCTATCTTTTGCTTGTTTTTTTTTTTCTTTGAAAATTAAACGTAATTCAATTCTTGTAATTTTAGCAACACATTAATAAATAATTCGCTATAATTCTTTATTCATTTCTTAAACATTTTATGAACAAATTCATAAAAAGATATACTATTTTAAGAAAGAGAAAAAGAAGAAAATTGCAGAACTAGGGCCGTTGGGATTTGGCGCATTAAGTCTTTTCGCCAAAGTTCGCCAAATCGAGCGTTTATTAGAGAGTTGGTATTTTTTTCTCCCTTAGCGCGCATGCTCATAGAAATTGCGCATGCGTATCTGTAATAATGTTTCCTATGCGCATGCGCGCTAGGGATTTTTAAAAAAGAATACCGTATTAAAAAAAAATACGGTATGCAAAAACTCTCTAATATTTTTCACTTTCATTCATTATCTTTCATCTGTATATTATTTACATAAAATTCATATTCGGTAAATTATCCCAGCTTTGAACCTGTAAAACTTAAATTTTCATTTTAAATATTAATTCGTTCAAAAACATTAGCATTCATTTTAAATATAATTTGTATTATTGTTATGAGTATCCGCTATTATATTCTTAATGATCCGAATGGCAACGTATTTTTTAATATTTTTAAAAAACATTTGTTTTAATGCTTATTTTTGATGAGTTTTTCTTTCTGTAAAAGTCAAAAGATAATTTAATTTCCATAATTTTCGTAACACATCAATAAATAATTCAATGATTTTTAATTCTATTTTCATTTCTTAAACATTTTGTGAACAAATTCATAAAAAGATCCAATAATAATATAAATTATTAGCTGTTATCTATCAATCTATCATGCCGCCATCCTTGAAATACATATTAGTCCAAACGACTTCGTTTTAAAGTCGTCAATGGTTGTCATCATTTCTAAATCCGAATTTTTGCCATCCGATGTCAGCGGAAGGGAGGGGGGGGGGGAGTGCGTGAAAAGGGAAAGCCCTTTGGTACTCCATTTCTTCCCTTTCAGTCTGAAACACTCCATTCCCCCCTTCCCCTCCCTCGTTTACGACCCTTGTAGAAAGTGACCCCATTTCTCAAGAAAGTTCGCGACTTGTCTCCACTCAATTTGAAAGCTCGCGTCGGCAATTTTTAGTTCGCCCTGAAGAGTTAAAAAAATAGTTGAGTGGGAACAGAAGGGGGTGGGGATGAGGTTCGACTCCGTATTAGAAGACTGTGCAATGATGCACGAATTTTTTTAAGTTCGAAATGCGTTATTAAAGGGCCAAACGATGATTTGCCTGGTGGAGAAATTTGTTGAATTTATGGAGTGAAAATGTCTCACGTTGGAATCTAGTGTGCATGAAAAGAAGATTGTGCTATTCGAATTAGTGCTATCCAATGCTATTAGAATTTTGGTGCAGAACATACAATTGATGGACGTAAATTTTTGAAGTTGGAGAAATGGGTTATGAGGATTTTTCTGTATGGAAATGTTGTGAATTTACGGAATGAAAATGATTCATATTTGAATTTGGTGTTCATGAAAAAAGGATTGATATTCGGAATATAAATGGTTCACAATTGAAGGCATTAAAAGAAGATTGTGCAATGATATTCGAATTTTGGTGCAGAACATGTGATTGATAGGTATGAATTTTCGGTATTGAGAAATAGTTATGAGGATTTTGCTCTGTTGGAGAAATTTTGTGAATTTACGGAATGAAAATGGTGCACAATCGAATTGGTGTTCATGAAAAAAAGATCGTGCAGTGATATTCGAATTTTTTTGGTGCAGATATGTATGTAATTGATAGATATAAATTTTTGATATTGGAGAAATGGGTTATGAGGATTTTTGCGTAATTTATTAGAATTATGAAAAGAATTTTTGCATGTAATTAGAATTTAGAAATGAGTGAATTTATGGAATAAAAGTGGTTCACAATTGAATTGGTGTTCATGAAAAGAAGATTGTGCAATGATATTCGAATTTTGGTGCAGAACATGTAATTGATAGGCGTAAATTTTTTGAAATTGTAGAAATGAGTTATGAGGATTTTTGCTCTATGAAGAATTTTTGTGAATTTTCGGAATAAAAATGGTTCACAATTGAATTAGTTTTTATGGAAAGAAGATTGTGCAGTGATTTTCGAATTTTGGTGCAGAACATGTGATTGATAGGCGTAAATTTTTGAAATTGTAGAAATGAGTTATGAGGATTTTGCTCTATGGAGAATTTTTGTGAATTTTCGGAATAAAAATGGTTCACAATTGAATTGGTGTTCATGGAAAGAAGATTGTGCAATGATTATTCGAATTTTGTTGCAGAACATGTAATTGATAGGCGTAAATTTTTGAAATTGTAGAAATGAGTTATGAGGATTTTGCTCTATGGAGAATTTTTGTGAATTTTCGGAATAAAAATGGTTCAGAATTGAATTAGTTTTCATGAAAAGAAGATTGTGCAATGATATTCGAATTTTGGTTCAGAATATGTAATTGATGGATAAAAAGAATGTAATGATAAATGGTATAAAAAGAATACAAAGGAACATGTTTGTATAAAAGGAGTTTGCTTTGTAAAGTTAATGTCGAATATTTTCCTATTAACGGCAAGCTAAGATGTAATTTTTTTTTCCAACATTTTGTCTTTTTATAGTGGAGATGTTTCTAAAAGTTAATTTGCTGTCGAGGATTAGGTCAAGATATTTGAGAAACGAGGAGATATTGGAGAAAGGGCTTATAAAGATTTTGCTGAGAAGGGAAATTTTGTGAATTTACGGAATAAAAATTATTCATATTTGAATTCGTGTGAATTAAAAGAAGATTGTGCAATGATTTTCGAATTATGGTTCAGAATATGTAACTGATGGATAAATTTTTGATACTGGAGAAATGGTTTATGAGAATTTTGCTCTGTGGAGGAAATATTGTGAATTTGCGGAATAAAAATGGTTCACAATTGAATTAGTCTTCATGAAAAGAAGCCCATGCAATGATATCCGTATTTTGACTGTACAATGATACTGGAATTTTTTTAGTTCGCAATACGTTATTAAAGGGCGGAATGATGATTTAGCTGGTGGAGAAATTTGTTGAATTTATGGTGTGAAAATGTCTCACGTTAGAACCAAGTGTTCATGAAAAGAAAATTGTGCAATGATATTGTATTATTTTTGGTACAGAATGTGTAATTGACGGGTATAAATTTTTGATATTGAGAAATGGGTTATATGGATTTTGCTCTATGGAGAATTTGTGTGAATTCATGGAAGAAAAATGGTTCATATTTGAATTGGTGTTCATGAAAAGAAGATTGATATTCGAATTGCTGTGCGTTAAAAGAAGATTGTGCAATGTTATTCAAATTTTGATGCAGAACATGTAAATGATGGGCGTAAATTTGTGATGCTGGAGAAGTAGGTTATGAGTATTTTGCTCTGCGGAGGAATTTATGAATTTACATAATAAAAATGGTTCATATTTTAATTGATATGTATTAAAGAAGATTGTGCAATGATATCCGAATATTGGTTAGGACAGGGGTCGGCAACCTTTTGAGTCGGAAGAGCCAAAAATGGCAATTTACAAAATTTCAAAGTTTTTAAAGAGCCACAAAATTTTTTTCTTGCCAACAATAAATAACAGGTGGGCTGAAAAGTTCGCAGGCTGACACATAGATCGCTCAACTAGTATTACATCCCTGTAATTTTTAGTTAGCTCTAACCTTCAAAAGACACGTGTATAAATTTGACAGCTGTTGCACTATTAGTATGTGAGTTATAGCATTTTTAGTGTTCATCACGTACAGTCCCTCGCCTGACT
Source organism: Caerostris extrusa (assembly GCA_021605095.1). Taxonomy (NCBI): domain Eukaryota; kingdom Metazoa; phylum Arthropoda; class Arachnida; order Araneae; family Araneidae; genus Caerostris; species Caerostris extrusa. Next base: position 18,147 of record BPLR01007768.1, read on the forward strand.
GTCGATTGGACTCTGGTGTGAAATGACGGAGCCATGTTTCATCCATTGTCACATATCGACGCAAAAATTCGGGTTTATTACGATTGAACAGCTTCAAACACTGCTTAGAATCATCAATTGGTTGTTTGATTGTTGTTTTTGGTCGATTGTGAGCTGCACCCACTTTGAACAGAGCTTTCGCATATCCAAATATTCATTCACGATATGTCCAACACGTTCCTTTGATATCTTTAGGGTCTCAGCTATCTCAATCAATTTCACTTTAGGGTTATCAGAAATTTTGTATATTGTTTTGTGGACTTTTTGATGTTTTCGTCGGTAACAGCCTCTTTGGGGCGTCCACTGCGGGCGTCGTCCTCAGTGCTCATTTCGCCTCGTTTAAATTTATCAAACCACTTCTCTGCGGTTGATTTTCCTGGTGCAAATTCCGAATAATGTTTATCAAGCCAAGCCTTGGCTTCAATAGTATTTTTTTCGCCAAAAAGCAATGCTTTATTATATTAACACACGAAATTCCTTTTTATCCATTTTTTTCAAACTAACAAAAGTTGCTTCACTAAAAATGCTATAACTCACAAACTAACAGTGCAACAGCCGTCAAATTTATACACGTGTCTTTTGAAGGTTAGGGCTAACTAAAAATCATATGATTTAATACTAGTAGCGCCGATCTAATAATACTAGCCCACCTGTTAGTACTCGCATAAATAAAGTTTTTTGATAAAAAAAAACTAATCAATTTATTCTTTAGAAAAATCTATTTATTCATTATATCCTTCTATTTATTCATTATTAGATAATTACTTATTATTTAAGTAAAAAATTAAAACAATTAAACATTTACTTACAACACTAACTTGTACAATAACAAACAAATTCAATGGGAACGAGGTCTTTGCATGATTATTGAAGTAGAAAATTTAAACTTTACTAAACAATGTCATTTGTACTTAAAATAAAAAAAAATAACAGCATACATTTCAGCAAACAAATTCAATGGGAGCATTGGCTTTGCATGGTTTTAGAAAGTTTGGATAAATTTGGCTCATAACTTGTTGTTTTAAGTTTCAAACACGACTCTAAATTTTCATTTGTTAGTTGGCTTCTTTACTTTACTTTTAATTATATTCATGCAAGAGAACGCTTGCTCGCACGAATATGTCGATCCAAAAGATAGTCAGCACTCCAAATGCCAACTTCTTCACTTCACTGTAGCAATCTGGAAGACTATTCCATGCGTCGAATATAAGGGCCTCAACTCGCGGCATTTCTTTTAAAGTTGTCCACTTTTGTTGTGTTACGTACATACATTTCTGGATCTCCAACTCTTCCAACTTGCTTTTAAACTTTGTAAATTTTCCACTCCACAAAGCTTTACTTTTAAATCGATCAATTGCATTTCTAGAGATTCAGTATCAATTCCAAATGGCTCAATGTGGATTTCGTTACTATTTGTGTTAAGAAGATTTACTATGAATGCTAAAGTGGTTTTGTTGGTTTTGAATTCCTCAAATCTGTCAGCAAATTCATCTTTAATTTTTTTATAACTGTGCTGAAGTACCCCATGTCAACAGTTGCACTAGTTTTATCACGATATTGCTTTTTAGAAATTGAAAATGAAGTAATTTACCGCTCTGAATATTTTCTGCAAAAAGAATTAATTTTTCTTCAAAACAAACCAATTCTTCTACCAAAAGAATAGTCTGGGTTTCCCTTTCCTTGCAGTTGTAGATTCAGCTAATTTAATTTCGCTGTGATATTCATCATAAAAGTAAAATTTTTGCAACCATTTGCCGTTCTCTAACTCAGGGTGATTAATACCTTTTTTTATTTAGGAATGTATTTATTTCATTCAAGCACAAAGCAAAACTTTTCAACACCTTACCTTTGGAAAGCCATCGCACTTTATTGTGAAGTAGGAGGTCGGAATACTGAGTCTCCATTTCGTTTAAGAATTCTTTAAACTGAAGATGGTAGAGTACTTTTGACAAGATGCTGTTAACAATCTTGATTACCAAATTCATGATCTCAACTATTTCGGCCGGAAATGATTGGGCACAAAGCGCTTCTTGGTGTATTATGCAGTGAAACGTAAGAATTTCGTGGTTTATTTTGCTCTGAAGAATCGTTGTTGCCCCTTTATTTTTTCCTGTCATACTTCTGGCTCCATCAGTTGCTATTGAAACGATTTTATTTAAGGTCTTTAAGGCATTTTGCACGGCATTCGCTATATCTTCCCCTCTAGCTTGTCCTGAGAGCGGTAGCAATCCTAGAAGTTCTTCTTTTGCACCTTGGAAAGACATATACCTGAGAAAAAGGGACTTTGTGCCGTGTCTTTTATGTCGCAAGACTCATCTATAGCAAGTGATAAGGCAGAAGAAAAGTTGAATATCTTCCACCTGCAAATATGTTACATTTGAAGACATTTTAGCTATTTTATCTTGTACTGTTTTAGCGGATAGTGGTAAATCTTTGATTTTTTCAAGATTTCTGGTTTGTTTTTGAAATCACGAAATAGTTCTTCAGATGTACGTATGAAGCAATCTTTGACATACTCACCATCTGTGAATGGTTTGCCTTTTTTTTTGGAATTTCTAGTGATACTGCGATTAAGATTACTTGTAGATTGCGTCCAGTTACTTAACATGCAACTTGACTGCTATTTTTGTTTTTGAGCTTGTCGTTTTTTTTTTTTTTTTTTTAATTTTGGTATATATTAGATACTTAGATTACGAGTAAAGATGTTCATGCCCAGCTGTGCCAAAATCAATGAAAATTTCCAAACATATAAACAATCTAAAACTGCAAATACCTACCTACTTTGATCTTCAGAGTTCGAAAATAGGATGGGTTTATTAAATAACAATTTATAGGTATTTACACTTATAATCATTATTTCAGAGCTAATTTTTAAATAATAAAAACTATAAAATAGATTAATAAAATAGATAATTTATTAAATATATAAGAAAAAGTAGTTAGGCATCTTATTTGGAAAAAAAAATATGTATAATATGTATTTTAAAAATATAATGCTTATTATGTTAACTACCTTTACTTCGACTTTTTTTATTATTATTATTATATATATATGCACATACATAACACTGAGAAGATAATTCGCTTCTAACTCTTTTACTTGAAATAACAAAATATACGTCACATAAAACGGTGATGAAGACGCCAAATTGTCTTGCGTCGAAAGCAAATTAAAACCTGCATAGAAACATTCGACGACGGCGTCATTCAAAAGCTTCCGATGGACTGACGACAGTGACGACGCGTGTCACGGGGAGGGGTTCGGTGAAAAGTGAGTACAAGTGGCTGAGAGATAGAATTCTCGTTAATCGATTTAGAACGATTTTTAAATGTTTTTTTTTTAAAATTTTTTTTTTTTATAAAATAAATAATATTTGCGTACGGAACTAAAGAGCCGCATGTGGCTCGCGAGTCGCAGGTTGCCGACCCCTGGGTTAGGAACATGTAATTGATGGGCGTAAATTTTTGAAATTGGTGAAATGGGTTATGAGGATTTTTCTCTACGGAGAATTTGTGTGTATTTACTGAATAAAAACGCTTCATATTTGAATTGGTGTGTATTAAAATATGATTGTGTCATGATATTCGAATTTTATTTTTGAACATGCAAAGCTATAATAGTTTTGTGTGTGTGTGTAAAAATAGCCTAAATAAACATTTCCATTATTGAATATTTATATTTAATATAAATCCCCCAGTTCGGCCAATCGGATTCAAAATATAAAATACACAAAAAGATATATTATCGCGTATTACAGCGTACAGTTATTTCAGAAGTTCTTTGGTTAGTGTTTGGATTCCTAACCCCGAGGGACCTCATAAACAGTTGCCTCTTAGGTGAATTGCCCAGAATTATTCAAATGAAACTGAACTAAAATATTCCGCGGTACTTTATCATTAACATTAGAATCATGAATTTCAATTTCCTGTATTGCAGAGTTTACATGGTTATCAATAGAATTAAAGACATTTTCCGAAACGTGCTTAGTTAAGTCTTAAAGTGGAGGAATATTCATGGCTTTTCCGAATTTGTCATATACCATTTAGCTGCTTGTGATTAGTCAGAGAGTCATATTTTGAAGAGCTCCAATGATCTTCGAGTTAGACCTAGCTGCTTAACACCACACTGGATATGCGTAGGTAATCATAGGTCGAAGAATAGCTGTATACAAAAGAATTTTGTTGTTCCTGATCATGCTGGAGTATGTAGCAATAAAAGGAAGAGATTTTTCTGAAATTTTTCGTTCTAATGCAGCTGGCAAACTACTTAGACAGTTGTTTTGGATGCCTTGAGGCAAGCGTTGCACCGACGTTACTCACTTAGCACTACCCAGGAGGTGCGTGTAGCTTGAAGATAAGTTACGGACGCGGAGTAAGAATAACCCCGCGACGCTCTACGATCATGTTAGATAGGGACGACTCGAACCCGAAACCTGTGGAACCGATCGCCAGAGCGCTAGCCACTCGGCCATTCAGATCCCGATTTTTCTGAAATTCATGGGGGAGGTTATTTTTTAGTGTTTTCGAAATGCTTTTTCATGTGAGATGCTGGTCTAAATAAATACATAGGTATTTTAAACTACTTTTTCAAGGAATGATAGTATAGTTCATTTTATTATCCTGCTTTTTTTTTTTTTTTATTACGTACCGAGAAGAAAACTGCCTCAGTTTTATCAACATTGAATGCGATTTTTTTTGTAAGAACTAGATGATTTGTTAGAATGACAGTATGATATTCGATGTTATTCTTACAAAAGACAGCTGTATCATCTGTATAAATTGCAGTCAGAACTTTGGTGCTAGAAGGCATATTGGAGATAATAACAGAGAAAAGGAGAGAAATCTTACTTCCCTAAGGAGTGCCTGACAAAATATTTCAAAATGTCGAATGGTTTGTCGGTCTACTGTCATTTTGTGCACACGAGGGCTAAGTAGTCCGGAACGTACAGTTTAAAGTGGATTTCGAACCACTCACAAATATTCATGCCACCAGCCAGGATTCGAGCCTGTAACACCAAAGGGCACAGCGCTAGTCACTTGGCCATCAGGCCGTTAAAATATCGAATGAGTTTTATGTACTTTAGCAGAAAATTTAGTAGTACTCAGTTAATTGTAAGAGTGAAGGAGGAAAATTAAAGATAATAGGTTTATAAAGCAGGTCGTTAATCCTATCGATCGTTTTCTGGATATCCAGGAAAACCGCCCCCTTAAATTGTTTACTTTGAAAGCCATCTTTTGATATATTTTATACCAGAAGCTCCTTTGAATGATTCATGATTTTATAAACTTCACAACTTGCATAATCCACACAAATCCGACGGTTGCAATAAAACGCAGTCATTTATCTTATACTGCACTTGGTACTTTTCTTTTGTGTTCGACGACCAAAATATTCTGCTAACAAGTCAAGATAAAAAAAAATTTATCTAACTAACGATATTATTTAACAAAAACAACAGAAGAATGTACTACTGTGCGCCCAAAAGTAAGACCAAATTTATATTTTTTTTCAAAAATCCTTTATTTATTCTTCCAAATTTATTTCATCGCCTTCAAAGTAATCCTCTCCGTACACAACGCACTTAGGACAACTTTTTCCAACCCTCAGTGCATACTAAAAAGTCATCGGCAGGGATGGCCTTCAAAGCGAGCGGCGATCCACGTTGAATTTCTTCAGTCGACTCAAAACGGTGTCCCCGGAGTGGTCTTTTGAGTTTAGTGGATAGCCAGAAGTCGCACGGTGTGAATACGGAGGTTGTGGAACGATATGGGTTTCATTTTTGACGAAAAAAAATCACGAAGAATCAACGCAGTATGAGCTGGCGCATTATCGTGATGCAAAAACCAATAATTGTCTTTCATAAATGTGGCTTCTCTTTGCGAATAGCTTCACGCAAACGACGCATAACACTCAAATAATATTCCTTGCTGACAGTTTGGCCCGGCGGAAGGAATTCAAAATGTACCACACCACGGTAATCTGAAGAAAACAGTCAACATAACCTTGTTTTTAGAGCGACTTTGGCGTGCTCTTTTCGGTCTTGCTTTTTTTTTTTTTGTCACGATATTCGCTCGATTTATCGGTTGTTCCCGGGTCGTAAGCATAAATCCAAGTCTCATCTCCAGTTATGATGCATTTCAATTTACCTGATAGTCAGAAAGCATTGTTTCACACACTTCAACGCGACGACGTTTTTGTCGTTGGACGAATTGAAATTCCATATGGAAGGAAAATTTAAATTTAAAATTGGTTTTACTTTTTGGGTACAGTAGTAATATAAATTACCTGGATAAATTTAATGACAATAACGTGCCAAAAAAAAAAAAAAAAAGGTGCTAATATTAACATTAAACCTTTACTTTTGAGAAAGTCTGTTGTACATAAAAATTTTGCACTTTCATTCTACTGGTCAGATTTTTTTTTTTTAATTTGCGTCTTCTTATTTGGCGTTCTTTCGCTTACGTTTTGCTTGATTGATAATGACTTTAATAAGTATGGTTGGAATATTTCTTCTTGTTCAGTGACGCAACAGCCTCATGGTGGGTCAAGCCCGTCTGTCTACTGGCAGAGACAGGAGATGTTTTTCTTTTAAGCATTAAAATGTAATCTTAGCTACCAATTTTTTTAAAATTTATTTATTTGAAAAGTATATATCATGGTAGTAGAAGATAGCTTTAGTGAAGTTGTTTGCATCTGGTTTTTTATCAATGGCGTAAAATGTCAGACCTCACAGACTAAGGACACGCTTTAGGAGCCCGACTATCTGGAGCAACAATGACCGAAACGTAATAGTTTATAGAGGTACGGTGTCTAATATCATGACAGCGTAAACACAGCGCGACAAAAACAAGCTCGGCAAAGCAAAAGAAGGAACGGAAAGAGAAGCTCAGTGAAAGTGACACCGACAGATATTGAAGCGGATTGTGATGTCTAACAAGTAATATATGTCTAACAAGTAATATATAAAAAAAAAAAAAAAAATTAAAGTTAATTCCTACTTTTTTTCACTTTTACTACTAAAAAAGTCCTTTACAAATAAAGTTGAAATTTTCCTCTTACATCAAGAGCCATCTATTATTAGATGCATGCAACTTAAATCTAAAAAAAAAAAACTACAACTAATTAATTAAATTTAATGAATGAATTAATATTTGAAAAAAAAAAAACTGTATTCACATCCAGTGTCATCCACTACAAGTTCAAAAAAAAAATGTATTTGAACTCGAGTAGATGAATAAAAAAGTATTTTATGAACGATTGAAAATGTGAACAAGATGTATATAAGGAGAGTGCGAACTAGTAATACGAATTGAAAAAGAAAACAACTGCAGCAAAAGTGACCGCAGAGCTCAATCAGCATCTGGATTCTTCAGTGTCAATCATTAAAGTCAGAAGGCACCTTCATAAACTTACGCCAAAGCAGCAATTCCCAAGCACTTGTAACAGATGTTAATGCCAAACGCCTTCTACTGTGGTGCCACAACCACAAAATCTGATCGATAGAAAAGTGGAAGACAGTTATAGGATCAAACGAATCATCTTTCACACCTTTCCCCACAAAACACGAAGGGAATGGGGGGGGATGCGCTTTGAGGACACCTGCTCGAGCGTATGATCGAGTTTGTCTCCTTCGATCTGTCAAGCATGGAGGTGAATCATATGGGCAGCCATGTCGTGGTTTTCTGCTGACCCAATCGTAACCCTGAAAGGAAGGATCATCGGGGCGAAGTATAGAGAAGTTTTAGCTGACCAGGTCCATCCTACGATGCAAACTTTGTTTCCTGCAGGAGATGGAACTTTCCAGGATGATAATGATCCTATTCACGCAGCGAGAACTGTCCAATCATGATTTGATGAATACGAGATAATAATTATCTTCCTGTCTTTTGAAGCCTGACTTTGAAAATAAAAGTCAGATTTAAAATTGAACACATTTTTGTCGAAGCACAGCAACTTTTTAGATGTCCCGTAATTCAAATGCCATCATATTTATTTCACCAGAATTCTGCATTTCATTCGAAAAAAAATGTCTCAAAAAGGAACAGTATATATATATATATATATACTGTTCCTTTTTTTGAAACGCATCGAAATGCATTTTTTTAAATGAATAGAAAACAAAAAATAATTTTGTTCCTTTTCCTTTTTTTGAAACGCATCGAAATGCATTTTTTTAAATGAATAGAAAACAAAAATAATTTTTGTGGCACTCTTTCAGCGATATATATATATATATATATATATATCTGAAAGAGTGCCACAAAAATTATTTTTTTGTTTTCTATTTCAGCCAACAACCAATAGCTAAAACTATGTTTATTTAAAAATAACGAGCATCTATTATTTGAGAATCTTCGTTTAATAAAAATTAAAATATCACAAATAGTCAGAATTAGTCATACTACTGTGCCCAAAAAGTAAGACCCATTATTATTATTTTTTTTTTTCAAAAACTCTATATTTATTCTTCCAAATTTATTCCATCGCCTTCAAAGTCATTCCCTCCGGACACAATGCACTCATGCAAACTTTTATTCCAATCCTCAATGCATGCTAAAAAGTCATCGGCAGGGATGGCCTTCAAAAGAGAGCACCGATTCACGTTGGATCTCTTCAATCAACTCAAGTAACAAATTGGTAAGGTCTTCGGTAAAATTTCTTACAATTATGTTTACTTTTTTTTTTCAACACAGTATTTTTTTTTGCGATATTCCATGTATTTATTGTTATTTTTTTAATGAATCTATTCTAATGTTAGTGCAAATTGCTATTTGTATAATAAAATAATAACAATAATGCATACAGGAGCGGAAATTAAGTAACAAATTGATTAAGGTTCGGAAAAATTTCTTTCAGATCCTCAGTTATTAAGTGGTCTCGAACCTTTGATGGAAATTGGCCGACGAATCAAATTTGATACAAAAGAAGTCACTGCTGACTCTTAATGTGTGTTGCGTGACAATCTAAATCAACACGGTTAATAAATGCTTAACTTGACATCCACTAAGTTCCGATCTTCAATTATCAATGAATCAATCTTTCTGCTACTGTCTGTCGAAATCCGCTACTGATTTTTCTTTCTTTTTTTTTTTTTTTTTAAAATCACATTCTGTGCGTGTGTTTGTTTTTAAACAGATTCTTTGAAAGTAGGATAGTCTGATATGCGGCATGTTTACTTTTGTACAATTTTGTGTATATTAATGCACTTTTTTGTTTTATTGGTTTTTTTTTTTTTTTTTTCTTTCAAACAATTTGTGAAGACTTTTTTATTCCTTACTGTTTTAATCGGTATTAGATAAAGAAGAAAAAAATAATAATAATAAAATAAATAAAAATTGCACCGAAAAAGAAATTTTTGGTCATGAAAGACACTTGATATAATTTTTAAATTGCCATACTCTTGGGATTTGGTATTTAATAACAGTTTTTAAAAAAATACTGTTTTTTCCCCAATTTTTCCAAACAGACACTAGGATTGTATTTAGCGGAACGTCAGTCAATCAGGAATCTGAGTGGAGATGAGAGTAGGCCTCCGATTGGTCGACATTTTGTGACGTGCGATTTCAGGTTTAGTTCCTTTTATAAGCACCTTTGCTAGGAAAGATGTTTTTGTTTCTCCAAAATATGTGACCATGAAATTGTTGAATGGCCCCAAATTTTATAACGGCTTGCTGCTCCTTTTATGTATATTTTGCCAGATTTCAGCTTGTTCTTTTTATTTTTTCATCTATTGTTATATTCCTACGTACATTTTATGCATGGTCATATTTAAACTTTAATTCTGTTTGATTTTTCCCTCTCGATTTTGTATTTCAATTTGTTATCTTGGATTATGAGTTTATGTTTCAAAAATTATTGAAAATCTTATTCTATTTTTATTAAGAAAATCTTATTCTATTCTCTATTCTTATTAAGAAAATTATTATAATGTGAATGTATTTATTCACATTGATGGCAAAATGACTAGCGCTGTGGCACACGGTGCCACAGGTTTCGAATTCAAGTCCCGGCGGTGCCATTGACGTTCTTAGTGGTTCGAAATCCACGTTAAACCGTAGGTCCCGGTCCAATATGACCTTTGGGCGTAGGACTGAGAATCCTACCCCATAAAAAGAAAACATCACCTGTCTCGAAATCTGCCAGTAGGCAAACGGCTTTGGCTCACTATGGGACTTTTACGCCAATGAAGAAAAAGAATATATATATTTATGCTACGTTATATTTTTTTATATATAAAAATCAATTTAGACTTTGTTATATTATTAGGGTATACATGAAATTAATAATTTAGGCTCTTACTAGAATAAAACAGATCAATCATATATTTTCCAAAGTTTGTTACGTTTTCTATAACTTCGCCAGTTTCAGTTTTATTTCTGCTTCAAATAAAGATATTAATACAATGATCACCAAGTTAAGCGGACTCAAAAGCCGACATGTTAACTGGAACTTAAAGAAAAAGAAATTATTTTATTGTATTAAAAAAATATGTGATCTTTGTTGCCATGGCAACTCTTCTGAAATTTTTTAGTGTCGACAAAAAAAAAAAAAAAAAAAAAAAAAGAAAGAAAGAAAAGAAATTATTCAATTCCTTCTATTAGCTCACACTCTCCCTATATATATATCTTGTTCACATTTTCAATCGTTCATAAAATACTTTTTATTCATCCCTCAAGTTCAACATACATTTTTTTAACTTGTAGTAGTTGACACTGGATGCTAATACAGTTTTTTTTTCAAATATTAATTCAATAATTAAATTTAATTCATTAATTTTAGCTTTTTTTAGATTTAAGTTGCGGATATCTACCAATAGATGTCGCCAGATAAACTTACAAAAAGAATGAAAATTATTTATAAAGGACTTTCTGCGGTAGAATGAAAAAAAAGTAGGAATTGACTTTAAAAAATTTTTTTTTATATTACTTGTTTTATTGTATTAAAAGAAATGCGTGATCTTTGTTGCCATGGCAACTCTTCCGAAAATTTTAAGAATCGACAAAAAAAAAAAAAAAATAAATAAAAAATAAAAAAAAAAAAAAATTTTATTTTATTTTCCAAACTCTGGAATTTAAGTGTTGGGTATACACAGTACTGTTCAAAAAAGCAACGACAAAATAAACAGCAAGCATTTTATCAAAGATTGAATTAAATGAAAAATTCGTCTTTTATCAGATGTTTCGATGAAATTAAATTTGTCTTAAAAATAAGTCGATATTATTTATAATAAAGCACTTCGACTGAAGTAGAAATGTAAATGAATGTATAAATAATTCATGTGAACAACAAATAATCCACTGCTTCCTCTTTAATACGAGGCCAATCATTGAAACGATGCATCTGGTTGAATACTATTTACAAGGAAGAAAATAAATTCGAATCGTTGTCTCGAATCGAAGTATTCGTCCCTTGATCGTTTGCATAATACCAGATGTTGCCAATTTTTTTACGAAACTCTCTTCATATAAAAATTTTCAGTGTGTTTATTTCATACTGAAAGAAGTATACAAACCAATACGGAAGTTTATGTTCCTTTCGAGTGGAATGGAGAAAAAAAATTTTCAGACAGTTTGAAACCTGACACATTGAATCCAAAATGAGTTCTCCCATGTCTACTTGAAATATGCGCGATACATCTGTATGCCATAAAGCTGTTCAGATAGATTCGAAGAAATTTGATTTGTTTTGCCATTCAACGGTCATTTTGTGCACTCGAGGCTAAACAGACCGGGACCTACAGTTAAAAGTGGTTTCCGAACACCTCACAAACATCCATGACAATGCCAGGATTCGAACGTGAAGCCTTGTGGTACCAATAGCCATAGAGCATTATATATAAATTGTATATTAAATTGTGTACTACTGTGCCCAAAAATTAAAATAAAGTATTTTTTTCAAAACTCTTCATTTATTCTTAAATATTTACTTCATCGCCTTCAAAGTAATCCCCTCCGGACACAATGCACTTATGCCAACTGTTTCTCCAATTCTCAATGCATGCTAAAAAGTTATCGGCAGGTAATGGCCTTCAAAGCGCGCAATGATTCACGTTGAATCTCTTCAGTGTCCCCGAAGTGGTCTTTTGAGTTTGGGGAATAGCCAGAAGTCGCACGGTGTGAATACGGTGGTTGTGAAACAATATGGGTTTCATTTTTGGCGAAAAAGTCACGAAGAATCAATGCAGTGTGAGCTGGCGCATTCAGTATTTTCGGTACCAATCGAGATTTGACGAGTTTGATGGATTCCAAAATGGAATTCCAACATCAGCAGCAAGATCTCTAATTGTAAATCGATGGTTTTGCAAGCGCCAAATCTTTAATTTTTTTGACGTGAGCTTCGTCGGTTGAGGTGGATGATCGACCAGAGGCTCTTCGCCTTCAACGCGTTCTCTGCCTCAGTTTATACCACTTGTAAACATTTCCTTCCGATATAGGAATGCTCACCGAATGCCTTCTGCAACATTCTATAAGTTTCCGCAAACAAAATCGAATGCTAGTTCTTTGCTCAATGAATTCAGACATTTCAAATATCGCCGGTATCAGTTTGAGCGTCTCACAAAGCCAAGCGTCACTCAAACATTAATGAATATTATGACGTCAAATTTCACACAGATGCGAAGGACAGTGCCAGCAACTTAAAAAAGAAACAAAATTGAAATTCCATAAGCCCGGGAAATTTAAATTGAAAATGGGTCTTCCTTTTTTTTGGACACAGTAGTATTTGGTTCTTTCATATTAATTTTTATAACAATGGGTTGTTGCTTTTTTTAAACAACAGGTTTTTTTTTTTTTTCGTTTATTTTAATAAATTCCAGTACCACATGGAAAATGTTTTATGAAGTTATGTTTTTATTTTGCAAAAAATTAGTATAACTACGTTAATAACGTTACTACGTTATTAACGTTAATAACTACGTTAATACGTTAACTAACATTATCGTTTACGTAACAGAGCTTCATAAAATTTTTGTACCAGAGAGATATCGTTTTGAAGTGACTATACTTCTTTTTCACAATAATTTGTATATTGAATATATATATATATTATATATACATATATTATATATATATATATATATTATATATATATATATTATATTATATATATATATATTATATATATTCATTTCCACTTTTGTTTCTTTAATTAAACGTCAAAATAAAATTTACTATTTCAAATGGAGAAGTGTTTTTACTTTTATGTACATATGATCTTATACTATTTAATTCACCAATCTTAATTTATCAATCTTTCAAAAGTGATGGTATAAATTAATAGAATAATTGCCATCGATAATTTTAACTTTGCATGTAATTTGAATTAACCCATTTAAGACAGATGTGGCGAAAATACAACCTAATGGTTAAGGACTATAAACTCTATCAGGATTTTGGTCAATCGGGTTTTCATGAAAATAAATAATAAATATTATTTTATTTGTTTTTGGCATTCCCAATGCGTTATCATGCAACAAAATTACAAATATGAATCACCTGACCCATCTATGAAACAAATTCCATCTTGAAAAAAAAAAAAAAAAAAAAAAGTCATTTTCCATCAGATTTGTCGTGACTTGATGGCCTAAAGGCTCGTTCCCACCGAGGCGAGAGGCGGCGACGCGACATGCGACAGGGAAGAAACGTTTTCCACCCATTCACAGCGAAACGTCTAGCTTAGTGAAGTTCCGCTTCGAGTTGAAAGTCGGGCAAATCGAAGCGGTGGATTTCAAACCGGTTTCAGGCGAATGGGCCAGTGATTGGTCAACGCTTCACGCTTAAACGCCTCGGTGGGAATGAATCTTAAGGTGGCTAGCGCTCTAGCCTTCAGCCACCACAGGTTTCGGGTTCGAATCCTGACAGCAGCATTTCTGTTTGTGAGTGGTTCCGAATCCCCCGTTATATACTGTAGGTCGATGTCTAATTAGCCTAAAAGTGTGACCGTTCAGCGACAGACCAAACCAATCTGCATGCCAATGGGAAGTCTGCAATGACAATAATTGAAATTAAATGCAGTAATAATGAGATTTATCTCCAAATTGCATTCACAGAAGAAATCCAACCAAATTTTTCCGATAGTACTAAACACGTGTGATCACATTTCTCACAGTCAATTCTAAAAAAAATGTGTATTTGTCAATTAATTTAAATGTACGTATAATGCTTTTAAAATAAATGAATAACTAACTCATTTTAATTTGGGCTACAACATTTTCATATATTATTATATTATATTATATGGGGTAATTATTTTAGTCTTAGAGGTGGTCAAAAAGTTTTTGATATATTTGTATTAAAAAACATGACAGTGGAAGTGTTCCTGAGTGGGTATGCATGTCAGCATCAGGATAGGTAATCTAATATTTGTTAATGATATAATGAATCATTGATCTTTACATAAATATTTACCAAAATTTAGATATTGGAAACAACTTTTTCAATTCCTTCTGTTAGTTCACACTCTCCCTATATATATCTTGTTCAAATTTTCAATCGTTCATAAAACACTTTTATTCATCCACTGAGTTCAAAACATTTTTTAAGCTTGCAGTGGATGAACACTTGATGTTATTGCAGTATTTCAAATTTTAATTGGTAATTAAGTTTAATTAATGAATTTTATTTTCGTATGGAGAAAAAAATTTTTAATTTATTTTAAAAAAAAAAGTAACTAAAATAAAAATTTTTTCTGTTGACCTTAGTAGGAATTGACCTAAATTTTTTTTTTTTTATATATTACTTGTTTTTTATGTAGATAAAGATCCAAAGTACATGACTCTCAAAGTTCTCCTCTGATATCATTATAATTATCCACAATTTCTGAAAATCCTCAAATTTCACAATCTAAAATACTGTTTCCAAAATATTGTCAAATTTTGCGTAATTCTCATTCATTACCACTTTGTAAGATCGTATATTATTCACAGCAACAAAATAACTTTTTTTTATTTTTCTTTTTGTAACCATCATTGCAAATATTAGGCGGAAAAAACAAAATTTCTCCCGGAAAACAACAAGAGTTTTTTAATTCGCCTCAAAAGCTGAATCATTTCGAAAGCAATTACACAGCGCAATTAAACGGTATTTCTAGTAATGATCTTTTGCTGATTCATGATTCTTTTTTTCGATACTTTGCAACCACTTGTTCTACATAGGAAGTTCAATAATAATAATAATAAAACCAGAGAGCTGAATTTCGTCAATTTTATTGGAAAGACAACAGGGATGTAGGATGAAAATTGTTTAAAATCTAAAATTCCTTTTACCCGACAAAATAAACTCTTAAAAATAACGCCTAAAAACACCAATTACTGATTGATTCCATATATATCAATTGATTCCATATATTCCTGTTGTTTTGTTTATAAGTAATCACTTAGGTAATTTGAGTAATTTTTAAATTTAGAATTGTCATTATTAAAAGGTGTAACCGTGCTTCCTCTTATGCACCGCACCCCCTGTGACGTTCATTATAAACGCTCAGTAGGCCTCGAGACTCTCACCCGAGAGGCAGTACCACTGAGAAACGTTTAGTACAGCACACAATCAAGCTCTTCTGTTGAGAAAAGTTTAGCTTATAGTATTTCACCTCGAAAAGAAATATATTTAGCTCATCCCGGCGTATTGGTTGACCTTTGCCAGACTCTAATCCGAAGAAGAAGTCCATTTGCGGACTCTTTCGCATTCCTTAGTATCGGGTTTTCGGCTTAGAAGTGGAATCCTTCGACGAATCTATAATAATATATCTTTAAATGTGTTACATATTGTTTGTGGGTGGTTTTGCGCGTATGTAAATAAAGTTGTGACACATAACACCCAACCACACCAAGTTACAATCTCTGCATAACTTGTACACTTCAAATATTAATTAAATGGTTCTGTGAAATTCCCTAACTATTACCTAAATTAGGGATTTTTGATTACTTAATATTATTTTTTTTTTTTTTCGAACGTTAGTTGGTTTGTATATGCGATGATCAACCCATCGACGGGTGACGTAGGGAAGATAGTGTCTTCCGGGAGATTTTTAGGGGTAACTGCCTGCTAGTTTGCATAAGAACAAACACGAGCAACTAGTTGATAGTCTGCAGTCTATCGATGTAGGTACTTTTAGGTACTTTGCAACATAATTATCTCGTGGCTTTTGAAAATCTCCGTGGCTACTCAAGATTACCATCAGATTAAATCAAATATAAAAATTATTGCGTTGTGCACGCGAAACAAACAAATAAATAAATAAAAAAAACCCCGCTATAATAATAAATAAAATAATGACAATAATTAAAAATTTAGTCGGTTAAGCCCGATAATTCAGGTTAAAATTAGAAAATTTAGAATTGAATGTAAGAACAAAAACGCATAATAGCAATCTTAAACAAATAAATAAACAAACAAAAAAAACGTATCAATAAATCATATTCAGGCAATAATTTAGGTTCATCACCCACGGTTCAAACTGAAAAAAAAAAAAAAAAAACAGATTAAAAAACAAGTAATATAAAAAAAAAAATTTTTAAGTCAATTCCTACTTTTTTTCACTCTATTGCAAAAAGTCCTATATAAATATTTTTCATTCATTTTTTTAAGTTTTATCTGGCGCCATCTATAGGTAAATATATGCAACTTAAATATAAAAAAAACTAAAATTTAAATTAATGAGTGAATTAATATTTGAAAAAACTGTTTTGACGTCCAGTGTCATCCACTACAAGTTCAAAAATGTATTTGAACTTGAGTGGATGAATAAAATATTTATGAACGATTGAAAATTTGAACAAGATATATATAGGGGAGAGTGTGAGCTAATAGAAGGAATTGAATAAATATAAGAGAACTCAAAGGATTTATAAAAAAGCTCGTAAAAGAAATAAAAAAAAAATAAACGATAAAAAAATCTGTAAAAAATTTCAAGCAATTCTATAAAAAAAAAAATAAATAAATAAAATAAAAAAAAAAAAATATCTGAAAGGAATTTTAAAAAAATAAAATAAAAAAACTATTGGATTCCAACCGATTTTATAGAAGCAAATGAAAGAAATTGAAAAAAGTACGGAATTCCAAACGATTTTTACAAAAGAAAATTTAGATAAATCAAGAAAAAGCATATTTCTATGAAACTTTTATTCATAAAATTTTCAGTTTACTCTTTATTTAAAGTATCCTGAAAAAGTTTTCATAATATTTTTATTCTGCGACATTTGTACTTATCAAGAAATTACATACTTACCATATTTATTTTCAGTTATTATATGAGAAGAAGCAAAATTACTTTTACAGCAGAGGATTTTGCCAGAAGGTCTGGAAGCACGTTGAGAATACATTAAATATCAATGTCTTTAAGCACGGTGTACTGCATACAAATTTATATTTTCGCAGTGGGGGATGGAGGTTGAAGTGTTGAGAAAATCATTCCCTATAACTTGTTTTTATTATCTTAAATTTAAAAAATAAAGTTTAAAAGAAAACAGCGACGGGGCTGTGTCAAGCCAGGAAAAATGAGCAAGATTATTTAATGAGTGTAAAAGTGAAGGACTATTTTGTTCTATATTAAATTTACAAATCTGCCAAAGTAATGGCCAGACAATAATTCATTGAATACAGTAATTTTTCTCCTTTTTTTTTGTTTAAGAAATATAACAAAAATATTAAAAATTATATGTGGTTTTAAGTAATAGCCCCATTCCGCTTATGAATTTTATTTTACGAAAAAATTCGTTTATGTTAATCCAGAATACTGAATCATAAATAATTCTTTAAGGTTTCATATCTATTTTTGGCTTGGGTACTTTCAAAAATACAAATCTTATTAACATTTAATTGGTTTTGTTTTAAACATCGACAAATAGTTTCCGTTGCCAGGGCTGGCAAAAGATAGCGTAGTGTTTCGCCGAAATATAATTTTTAATATGTCAGCAGCTAAGGAAAAATCAGAAGAAGTGGAAATTTTCCCATAGTCAATAGTAAATTGTTTATAAAAAGCAAGGATAGTAATCAAGCATAAAATCTAGATCCTCATTACTTTGTTTGCATATTTTCTAACTTGCCCTAGAAAAAATACAGAAAATTCTTCTTGTCTTTCTTGTGTTAAAACTTTGGATTATGCTTGTTGATCGATGCACTTTATCACGGTTATCAAATGTTCGTTAAGAATCTTTAGAGATAAAAAAAAAAAAAAAAAAATTACATATATAAAAATACTAGAAGTGAAAATTACATATTCACATTCTAAAACTATGATTAAGTCTTGAGTTTCTTTGGTCCCTACAGTTGACTTACAAATACAATTTTTAATGAGAAAGAAAAAATTTCACATTAAAGCGATGAGAATATTAAGGGTGTATATCAGCAATAAGCATTGCACCCTCCCTAAAACATTTTTGCTTGGGGCTGAATAGGGCAGTTATTTCCAACCTTCATCCTGGCAACTCTCAGTACCACAAAAGGGTTCAGGGGAGTCCCAGCAGTACGCCATGGATGGCATTTCATAAGTGGTTCAGATCCACTTTAAACAAGGTCCAGGATTCTAATAGGATCAGTGGAACGACCTGAGGGCATTATCTGCTCACGTCCCTTATCTTCAGTTACTCCTGGTGTGCAAAGTAGAGCCATCTTTGCGGCGCTTTGCTTAAGGCATCTAAGTTCGTCAATGTCTGTATGCCAGCTGCATTGGAACGAAAACCAAAAAAAAACAGCTACCATGCAAAATGTCTTCATTACATCCGTCAGGTTCTCTTAGAGGTTCAGAAAAGGAATCAGCTCAAAATTCTCCTGATCCATGTTTATCTTTTCCCAACAATGCCATCTCCAGGCCAGGGTTGGGTTTTGAAGGCCTACATTGGCCCCTACATAAGTACCTCCGAGAATACCTTATAAAAGAAAACTTGGTGTTGTCCCGTTTGATTACTTGGGCCATCCTCAGCCTGGAGCCGAGCTAGAATTAAATCTGAGCTAAACTGCTTTGTCCCTTCCTGTGGATCAATAACAAACGCCGCTAATTGAACGCCGGGCGAGTTCCCTCAGCGGCTTTTTGTTATATCAAGGCGCGCTATTCAAAAAGCTCGGGCGTGACTCGATGCAAGTTGTGATGTTCAGCTCAATCTTTTTTTCGCGACCGGAGTTGGGCCTGGAGTCGGGGTTTTCTTCCACTCTACGATGCCTTTGTGCGGAGATGGTTTCCGCCAAGGCCCTTCAGAAGGCACTGCGCTGCTTCTTCAGCGTCACGGAGCAAAATCAATTTACATGTATTCCATCACAGCAGAAGCTGCCCCACCCTCTCCAGCTCATGAGGACCACCTGGGTTCATTCAGGATTGAGGTCTAGTGTTTGCAATCCTGAGTGGAGTTAAGGAAAATGCTTTACAGCTCTTACAGATTTCTAATTCCGCATGCCACCATGTTTTGATTGTCGTTCTTCCTAAGTTTTCTTGGTAAAATTATTGTCGAGACTAAAATATGATTGAAATGTCACTATCTACATTCAAACTTTTATCTTCCTGGCACGAAAGAATGTCGTAAATGATGATTGCCAAATCCAACAAATTTCAGTTGTCGGAGAACCAGCAATCAAACCTTCCACTTTTTCGTATTTCAATTGTTCACCAACAATGCCGCTGCAACATCGAAACCGTTTGGAATTCAACCGAAGAATCAACATTAATCAAAAGTGAAATAAAAGAAATTGAGGTTCGGGTTATGGAATGAAAAAGGAGAAAAAGGGTTAAAATAAAGGGAAATTTTCGACACATTCCATGCTGCATTTCATCGCCCAAAAAGTTCCAATCACTTTAAATTTTCTCATGATTAAAGCAGTTTAAATGCAGGAATTTACCACTTCTTAATCAGAGTGTATTTTCTACTCTAAGTGGATGCGAGAAAAAATAAACCAGAGGGAATTTTGTTTACGTTTGGAGTTTTTAAATCCCACTTGCCGTATCAGTTTCGAGGAAGTAAATCTGAACAAACAAACAAAAATCATATTACTTACATCATACAGGTTATAAACGGTATAATATGTATATAAAGGAAAAACTAAATCGCTTTATTTAAAAATGTGTAATACGAAAATATATTTTTAAGCCAATTTATTTCATTAATCATCTAATATTTTTTGTTTTTAAAATGCCTTTCTTTTATCATTGCAGAAGTTTTTCTCTCAATTTGGTTTGAAAATTTTCTCCTGAGAGCTGGGGTTCAGATCTAGCTGTGGCATGGATGTGCCACCTGTGAAAGTGGTTCAAAGAAGATCCACACATTAAAAGCCTATATAGATCACTTTATCTAAATTTTCCATACAATCGTCAATGCAAATGGCCAGTGGGCGATGGCTCAGATGTCCTCAATTTGAAATGTTGAGCTTTTGAGAGGAAATTGCAGGGGCCTATTAGGTCTTTCTCACATGTGGCAGCTCCAATGCATTTAAAATCGGGGAGCAGGGGAGATGTGTGCACTATATACATTGGGGTATGGTAGCCCTTTGGCTTTATCCCCAAGAGTTTATAGCTTAGAAATGAGGCGCAAAATAGAATTTACAATCTAAAGTGTTTGCAGCGGAGTAAACTCTAGATCAATCTAATATGGCGCATCTCATGACTTTTATATCATGAAAATGCGAAGAAAATATGAAGGTTGGGTTAATTATTTTTAAAAGCGTATCCACTTCCAAATTCCTCGTTAGGAACTTTTTTTGTAACACATCGTTTCCTATAACACTTTATTTTAGTTTTTTTTTTTTTAAGTCACTTTGTTTAAAATGCCACGCTCTTTTGCCTACGATTAACACCGCATTCTACATAACTTTGTTATACCATTGCACAAAATAACACATCTCCAAGGCCATCAGGGAGAAATTCTGTCAATTTCCCCTTTTAATCTCCTGCATGGAAGCAATGCAGTAATGCT
>BPLR01007769.1:0-65671 GCA_021605095.1 Caerostris extrusa
CAATTGACTTAGACGGGAATTTAGTAGGCAGTTTTAAATATTTAACTATCTCACAGCAATTATAAAAACTCCAAATTAAAATGGATGAATTTATAATAATAAATATTTTAATATCATTGCTAGACTAAATGTGTTTTTTGAAAAGTTTGAATGAAAAATACATTTATAATTAACAAAACTATACCACTTTTTGTCGCTAGTGACGGAACAAAAAACGATTAATTACATTTCTGATGAAAATATTTTCTAAATTTCTTAGTATGATGGCATTTGATAAATTTCTAAAGAAATTTGAACTGGTGTTAATTTTTATCTAACAAAAGTAATTCAAATTATTTTTTTCGATAATCCTGAAACATGTCATCTGTACATCTCTAAAAACTAAATTCCTGACTTCAAAAAAATTAAAAGGCAATTTTTCAAATTAGATTTCGCCCTTGAATTTACAAGTTCTTTAATGTTTTTCCAAAAGTTAATGATAGATGAAACAGTTCTACAATAGAAACTCAAAAAAAGAAAGAAAACTTAGCCAGCTAATCAACAGAATATTGCATTAAAAGAAACCTAACTTTGCATCAAATTACCTAAGGCTGCAAAAATTAGATTAAGGCCGGATAAAAAATATTAGATTAGGAATAAATTTCTTTCGTATTAGTATTCGGCCATTGCTCACCAGTTTTCCAGTGATACAGAAAATGGCGGGAAATTTTCATTAGATTGCATTTTAAGACCTATGGAATTAACATGGCGTCCACATGGGAGACGTAGCCAATTAAATTAGATCACTAAGACAATTTTTTATCCCTTTCCTCAAAACCTAAAAGGGGTTATTTTAGTTTTTAGAAGAATTGTAGTTTTAAATATCTTATTCTAGAATGACTTTTCGAACTACGTTAATTTTTTCAGTCTCCCGAAGAGAATTCCAAAAGTAATATGAAGGTTTATTTATTCCTGGTTTTTCATGGTAACTCGCTATGTCACTAATTGAGTTGAAATTAATATGGGGACGGATTGTACCATTTTTCATTCAGACTGCTAAAGTTAACGCTACAGAAGCAATTAAAATGGATCACATTTGAAAAATAATATTTACCCTTTTTCTAGATAAAATTAGATACACAATTAACACAGCGAGAATTTAGTAGGTGGTTTAAATATTAGAATTTCTCACAGCAATTATAAAAGCTCCAATTAAAACGGATAGAATTTATAATAATAGTTTTCCGTAACAAAAAATAACGGAGAATAATGTAAAAGTAAATCTCTATATTAAATTTTTCAAGTATATTTAATGTCAGATTTACGTGATTTAGATTTCTAATTATAAGTACTTTCCCCTTTCCAATTATTTTTAACTGTTTTTAAAATATCTGAAATAAAGCACGTTTCTTTAATTGAAACGTGTGATGTATTAAAAATGAACTGAAAATGAACTAGAGGATTTATTAATCAGAATTTTGTAATTTTATGATAATTTGCTTCATTTTTGCAAAAGTAATTAAAACATTTATTCTTAAAATAGCACTTTCGTCCATTAAAAACGTTTTCCTACATATGAAAATACACACAATATTGTCACTCCACTATAAGTACATTATGCAGATGAGAATGCAAGCCCAATATTCATAAATTCAACACCTAATAGCATTTACGCTGCAACATAATATGCATAATTGTATTTAATTTCTCCTCTTTATCCCTGTGGACAATAATGTATATTAATCATAAGTTTGGAAATATTATTTTTTTGCACAGTGACATGCGCTCGTCATTGCAATTACAAGAACATTATAAAGATAAGAATGCAAGCACGCATTCATAATTTCAACACCTAATCATATTTTTCAGTTCCATTAATTTGCGTAATATTATTTAAGCTGTCTCTCTGTCCTCTATGGCGGATAATGCTTATTAATCGTAGTTTTTAAATATTATTCCCACATAGGGACATATTGTCACTGAAATTATAAGCACCTTATGAAGATACGAATACAAGCTGCACATTCATAATTTCAACACCTGATGAGTGTTCACTAATTTGCATAATAGTAGTAGTAGGTGTGGGTTTACACAGGCGTCGGAAGTGACGCTTCCGCATGAGGAAAGCTCACCGTGCAACCGGATGTGACAAACGTCGGAACTTTTTATTAGATTGCATTTTGAGTACCTATGGAATTAACATGGCGTCCAATTGGAGACGTAGCCAATTAAATCAGATGACTTAGACAATGTTTTTATCAATTTTCCTCAAAACATAATAGGGGTTATCATGGTTTTAAGAAGAATTGTAATTTAAATATCTTATTCTAGAAGGACTTTTTCGAACTACTTTAATTGTAGTCTCGAAGGTGAATTCCAAAAGTAATACGAAGGTTTATTTATTCCGGTTTTCATGGTAACTCGCTATGTCACTAATTGGAGTTGAAATTAACATGGAGACGAATATCTCACAGCATTAGAATATCTCACAGCAGAATATCTCACAGCAATTATATCTTAGAATATCTCACAGCAATTATAAGACTTCAATTAAAATGGATGAATTTATAATAATAAATATTTTAATGTCATTGCTAGACTAAATATGTTTTTAGAAAAGTTTGAACAAAATACACTTATAATTAATAAAACTATCACACTTTTTTCCATTATTGACGAATAAATAGATTAAATTAAGAAATCAAAAGGAACAAAAGAAATTTTCAAAATTTCTTAATATGACGTTTCATTAATAAATTTCCAAAGAAATTTGATCGGTACTTAATTTTTAACTATCAAAACTTTTTGGATAATCATAACATTTTTTGTCATCTCGGTTATTCCAAAACAAAATTTCTCACTTCAAAAATGAAAAGGAATAAATTTCTTCGTATTACTATTCGGCCATTGCTTGCCAGTTTCCAATGATACAGAAAATGGCGGGACTTTTATTAGATTGCATTTTTAAGACCTATGGAATTAATATGGCGTCCAGTGGGAGATGTAGCCAATTAAATTAGATGACTTAGACAATTTTTTTTTATCAATTTTCCTCAAACCTAAAGGAGGTTATTTGTTTTAGAAGAATTGTAATTTAAATATCTTATTCTAGAAGGACTTTCCGAACTTCTTTAATTGTAGTGTGAATTGAATTCCAAAAGTAATTTGAAGGTTTATTTATTCCCGGTTTTTCATGGTAACTCGCTATGTCACTAATTGGAGTTGAAATTAATATGGAGACGGATAGTAACACTTTCAGATCTCTAAAGTTAAAGCTACAGAAACAATTAAACTGGATCATTTCAAAATATATTACCTTTTTTAGATAAAAATAATGCAAAATTAATACAGTCGGGAATTTAGTAGGCAGTTTAAAAGCTTAGAATATCTCACAGCAATTAAACAACCCCATTAAAATGGGAGGAATTTATAATAATAAATATTTTTAATGTCATTGCTAGACTAAATATGTTTTTAGAAAGGTTTGAACAAAAAAAAATACACTTATAATTAATAAAACTATCACATTTTTTCCATTATTGACGAATAAAAAAAAAGATTTAATTAAAAATCAAAACAAAGAAATTTTTAAATTTCTTAATACGACGACATTAATAAATTTCCAAAGAAATTTGATCGGTATAATTTTTAACTATCAAAATTTTTTGGATAATCATAACATTTTTTTTTGTCATCTCGGTTATTCTAAAAACAAAATTTCTCACTTCAAAAAATGAAAGGCAATTTTTCAAAATTGGGTTCGTTCTCAATTTACAAGTTCTTTAATGTTTTTTAAAAAAGTTAATAATAGATGAAACAGTTCTACAATAGAAATACAAAAAAAAGAAGAAAACTTAGCCAGCTAATCAACAGAATATTGCATTAAAGAAAACCTAACTGCATCAAATTATCTAATGCTACGAAATTAGATCGGGACTGGATAAAAATATCAGATTAGGAATAAATTTCTTCGTATTACTAATCAGCCATTGCTTGTCAGTTTCCAATGATACAGAAAATGGCGGGACTTATATTAGATTGCATTTTAAGACCTATGGAATTAACATGGCGTCCAATGGGAGACATGTCAATTAAATTAGATGACTTAGACAATTTTTATCCTTTTCCTCAAAACCTAAAAAGATGCTTATTTGTTTAAGAAGAATTGTAATTCAAATATCTTATTCTAGAATGACTTTTCGAACTGCGTTAATTTTAGTCTCGAAGTGAATTCCAAAAGTAATATGAAGGTTTATTTATTCCCGGTTTTTCATGGCAACTCGCTATGTGACTAATTGGATTTGAAATTAATATGGAGATGAATTGTAATATTTTCACTGAGATCTCTAAAGTTAACGCTAGGAAGCAATTAAAATGGATCATTTAAATAATATTTACCCTTTTAGATAAAATTAAGAATGCTCAATTACCACAGTAGGATAGTAGATGTATAAATATTAAAATCTCCCAAAGCAATTATAAAACTCCAATTAAAACGGATGAATTTATAATAATAGTTTTCGTAACAAAAATAACGGAGAATAAAATTAAAGTAAATCTCATATTAAATTTTTCAAGTATATTTAATGTCAGATTTACGATTTAGATTTCTAATATAAGTACTTTCCCCTTTCCAATTATTTTTAACTGTTTTTAAAATATCTGAAATAAAGAATGTTTCTTTTAATTAAATGTGTGATGTATTAAAAATGAATTGAAAATGAACTAAAGGAATTATTAATCAGAATTTTGTAATTTTATGATAATTTGCTTCATTTTTGCAAAAGTAATTAAAACATTTATTCTAAAATAGCATTTTTAGTCCATTAAAAACGTTTTCCTACATATGAAATATTGTCACTCAATTATAAGTACATTATGCAGATGAGAATGCAAGCCCAACATTCATAAATTCAACACCTAATAGCAACCTTAATATGCATAATTGTATTTAATTTCTCCTCTTTATCCATGTGACAATAATGTATATTAATCATAAGTTTAAAATATTATTTTTGCACAGGACATACTGTTATTGCAATTACAAGAACATTATAAAGATAAGAATGCAAGCACGCATTCATAATTTCAACACCTAATCATATTTTTCAGTTCTATTAATTTGCGTAATATTATTTAAGGACTCTCTGTCATGGCGAATAATGCTTATTAATCGTAGTTTTTAAATATTATTCCTACATAGGGACATATTGTCACTGAAATTATAAGCACCTTATGAAGATACGAATACAAGCTCACATTCATAATTTTCAACACCTGATAGTGTTCACTAATTTGCATAATAGTAGTAGTAGTGTGGGTTTACAAGCGTCGGAAGTGATTCGTCATGAGAAAAGCTCGTGCAACCGGATGTGACAAACGTCGGAACTTTTATTAGATTGCATTTTGAGACCTATGGAATTAACATGGCGTCCAATGGGAGACGTAGCCAATTAAATTAGATCACTAAGACAATTTTTTATCAATTTTCCTCAAAACATAAAGGGGTTATTTGTTTTAGAAGAATTGTAATTTAAATATCTTATTCTAGAATGATTTTTCGAACTACGTTAATTTTAGTCTCCGAAATTGAATTCCAAAAGTAATATGAAGGTTTTATTTATTCCGGTTTTTCATGGTAACTCGCTATGTCACTAAGAGGAGTTGAAATTAACATGGAGATGGAATATTTTTTTCAGAGCATCAAAAATATCTCACAGCATAAAATGGATAATTTAAAAATAATATTTACCTTTTTTTCAAAATTAATACACAATTAACTCACGGGAATTTAGTAGGTAGTTTCTTAGAATATCTCACAGCAATTATAAAACTTCAATTAAATTGGATGAATTTATAATAATAAATATTTTAATGTCATTGCTTGATTAAATGTTTTTCAGAAAAGTTTGAACATGAAAAATACATTTATAATTAATAAAACAATCACACTTTTTCCGTTATTGACGAATAAAAAAGATTAACTAAATTTCTGAAAAGAAATTTTAAATTTCTTAATATTTCGACATTAATAAATTTCCAAAGAAATTTGAACGGTGTTTAATTTTTAACTATAAAATTAATTTCATTTATTTTTTAGATAATCACATTTTTTTTTTGTCATCTCGGTTATTCTAAAACTAAATTTCTCACTTTCAAAAAATGAAACGCAATTTTTCAAATTAGATTTCGGTTTACAAGTTCTTTAATGTTTTTCGAAAAAAAGTTAATGATAAATGAAACAGTTCTACAATAGAAAACAAAAAAAAAAAAAGAATAAAACTTAGCCAGCTAATCAACAGAATATTGCATTAAAGAAACCTAACTGCATCAAATTACCTAAGGCTGTGAAATTAGATTAGGACTGGATAAAAATATTAGATTAGGAATAAATTTCTTCGTATTAGTATTCGGCCATTGCTCGCCAGTTTCCAGTGATACAGAAAATGGCGGAACTTTTATTAGATTGCATTTTAAGACCTATGGAATTAACATGGCGTCCAATGGGAGACGTAGCCAATTAAATTAGATCACTAAGACAATTTTTTATCCCTTTCCTCAAAACCTAAAAAGAGGCTTATTTGTTTTAGAAGAATTGTAATTTAAATATCTTATTCTAGAATGACTTTTCGAACTACGTTAATTTTTAGTCTCTCCGAAGAGAATTCCAAAAGTAATATGAAGGTTTATTTATTCCGGTTTTTCATGGTAACTCGCTATGTCACTAATTGGAGTTGAAATTAATATGGAGATGAATTGTAACATTTTTCATTCAGATCTCTAAAGTTAGCGCTACAGAAGCAATTAAAATGGATAATTTAAAATAATATTTACCTTTTTTCAGATAAAATTAATACACAATTAATTCAGTCGGGAATTTAGTAGGCAGTTTAAAAATTAAACTATCTCACAGCAATTATAAAACTCCAATTAAAATGGATGAATTTATAATAATAAATATTTTAATATCGAGGGCTTGCGGAGATTTAAAATGTGTTTTTGAAAAGTTTGAATAAAAAATAATGCATTTATATATAATTAATAAAACTATGAACATAACCAAAATTTTTGCTGGTAATTACCGTGAGTGACGAACTTGAAAAAGATTATGCATTTATAATTTAAAAAACTTTTTGTAGTTTCTGATTTGAAAAGAAATTTTTAAATTTCTTAATATGATGACATTAATAAATTTTCCAAAGAAATTTGAACGGTGTTTAATTTTTAACTATGGCATAAAAATTAATTTCATTTATTTTTTCGATAATCACAACATTGTTTTTCTTAATCATCGAAATTTTAAAATTAAATTCCTCACTTCAAAAATTAAAACGCAATTTTTCAAATTAGATTTCGGTTTACAAGTTCTTTAATATTTTTCAAAAAAGTTAATGATAGATGAAACAGTTCTAAATAGGAAACAAAAAGGAATAAAACTTAGCTAGCTAATCAACAGAATATTGCATTAAAGAAACCTAACTGCATCAAATTACCTAAGGCTGCAAAATTAGATTAAGAGGGGATAAAAAATATTAGATTAGGAATAAATTTCTTCGTATTAGTATTCGGCCATTGCTCACCAGTTTCCAGTGATACAGAAAATGGCGGACTTTTATTAGATTGCATTTTAAGACCTATGGAATTAACATGGCGTCCAATGGGAGACGTAGCCAATTAAATTAGATCACTAAGACAATTTTTTATCCCTTTCCTCAAAACCAAAAAAGAGGGTTATTTGTTTTAGAAGAATTGTAATTTAAATATCTTATTCTAGAATGACTTTTCGAACTGCGTTAATTTTAGTCTCCTAAGCGAATTCGAAAAGTAATATTAAGGTTTATTTATTCCCGGTTTTTCATGGCAACTCGCTATGTCGCTAATTGGAGTTGAAATTAATATGGAAACGAATTGTTACATTTTTCATTCAGATCTCTAAAGTTAACGCTAGAAAAGCAATTAAAATGGATCATTTAAAATAATATTTACCTTTTTAGATAAAATTAAGAATGCACAATTACCACAGTAGGGTAGTAGATGTTTAAATATTAAAATATCTCAAAGCAATTATAAAACTCCAATTAAAATGAATGAATTTATAATAATATGTTTCATAATAAAAATAACATAAATCTCATATTAAATTTTTCAAGCGTATTTAATGTCAGATTTAGGATTTAGATTTCTAATTATAAGTATTTTCGCCTTTCCAATTATTTTTAACTGTTTTTAAAATATCTGAAATAAAGAATGTTTCTTTAATTGAATGTGTAATGTATTAAAAATGAACTGAAGGGAATTATTAATCAGAATTTTGTAATTTTATGATAATTTGCTTCATTTTTGCAAAAGGATTAAAACATTTTTCTAAAATGACATTTTAGTCCATTGAAAACTTTTTCCTACATAAGAAATATTGTCTTTGCTATTATAAGTACATTATGGAGATGAGAATGAAAGGTAACATTCATAAATTCATAGCCTAATAAAATTTATGATGCAGCCTTAATATGCATAATTGCATTTAATTTTTGTATTTTATCCCTGTGGAGAATAATGCATATTAAGTATATTAAATATTATTTCTACGTAGAACGTACTGTCACTACAATTAAAAGCACATTATGAAGATAGTTGTGCAAGCTCACATTCATAATTTCAATACCTAATCATATTTTACTGCTTCATTAATTTGAGTAATTTTATTTAATTTTCCTCTGCCATCCCTATGGAGAATAATGCGTATTAATAGTAGTTTTTAAATATGATTCCTACATAGGGCATACTATCGCCGCAATTATAAGAGCATTATGCTGATGAGACTGCACGATCACATTCATAATATGAAAAATTAATAGTATTTCTTCTTCTTCTTATTTGTATAAATATTTATTTATTTTCTCCCTTTTATCCTTGCGCAGAATAATGTATATTATCCATAGATTTTAAATATTATTCCTACATAAGAAATTTTGTCACTGCGATTATAAACACATTATGCAGATGAGAATGAAAGCTGACATTCCTAATTCAAAACTTAATATTCTTTTCTTTTTTTGCTTCATTAATTTTTATAATGCATAATAATAATAATATAAAAATGTATATAATGCAGAATAATGTATATTGCCCATAGTTTTTAAACATTATTCCTACACAGGAAATACTGTCACTGGAATTATAAACACATTATCCAGATACAAATGCAAGCTCACATTCCCAATTTCAACACCTAATATTATTAATTATTTGAATAATTTTATTTCATTTTTCCTCTCGTAATCTCCAACAAATAAGAGTATTTCGTTTGCTTCATTAATTTTATAATTTTATTTAATTTCTCCCTCTGATCCTTAAGGCTCGTTCCCACCAAGACGTGAGGTGTTGACCAATCACAAGCCTCGCCGCGTTATACCCCAAAACCCGACGCTTGAAGTTGCCCAACTTTCAAATCTCAAATGCTTGTGGCTTGATTGTGCCAATAGTAGATCTGCCATCTAGTAGAAGTAATTGGAATTCACTAGGCATAAAGCGATTTCAGAATCTTCGGTGTGAACGAGTTTCTTCCTGCCGCGTGAGGCGGTGACGCGTCACGCCTCGGTGGGAACGAGCCTTTATGTAGAATAATATTAGACAGTTTTTAGCAAAATAATAATAGACATTTTTAAACATTATTCCAACACAGGAAATACTGTCACTGCAATTATAAACACATTATGAAGCTACAAATGCAAGCTCACATTCATAATTTCAACACCTAATAGTATCGATTAATTTGCATAATTTTATTTAATTTTTATCTCACAACCTTCTGGAGAATAATGCATATTTTAGTTCTTAATATCATACCAATAAAAGCTCTTTTGTGACTGAAATATAAAACCTTTTACGATGGCAAGCCCATTCAATGAAGAAGCACATGTTACTCTTGCAATGCGTCCTAAGAGGGCTTTTGCAAAGTGCAGTCCCTCCCAATCCCATGGCACTCTTCAGCCTACTACAGATCCGGGAGTAAAAATACCCAGATTGCTGGACCATGCCATCCGGCAGTGAATCCTGCCCCCTTTAGTTGGATCTGATGGATAGTGGATTTCCTCCCCCACCCCCTATAATCCTTTCATTAAGACCCTCCCTCAATCTCCGAAATTCCCGGGTGTCGTTGTGGAACTGGCGAGGATCCAAGAACGCCGCTTTATCGTCTGCTGTTCGCGGTCAGCCCCCTCTGAGAGGGTTGCAGGGGTGGAGGGTCAGTTCGTTTAATGTTTCGGTTTTGTTCACGGTCAGCGGTTTCTGATAGCTGAAGAAGAGAAGAGGGTGCAGATAAAAAACGAAGAAGAGATAAAAGTTAAAATTAATGAAACCTTTCATTCGAAATTTTTACGGATTTGCGCGGTTGCTGAAGTGATTCACTGTTGATGAAGTGTAATATTCATTTAAAAAGTCGATGGTGTTGATGTGGTTGATAAACACCACATGCAGTTTTTGAACATTCCGGTTTTCCTTGTTGTTACAGCTGTTGTTGTAGATGGTGGCGGTAATGGTACACAGCAAGCACACGCACATGCAGTTTTTAGTTGTTCATATAAAAATTAATATAGGTTAGTGCTTTCATTAATAAAATAATATGCTTTTCTAACAAAAAGTAAAAAAAAAAAAAAATTTTTTAAATAAATAATGCATATTTCAAGTTAATATATTCAAATAATTAACATGTTTTACATTCATATTTTCTTTATTTAAATTGCTGCCAAAACCCAGGGTGAGAAATCTGATTGAGTTTTGTGATGCTCTATGGTCATATGAGATCAGGACTTACGGCTTGAAGAGAACTACAAACATCCACTACAACATAATAATGCATATTAATCTCAAGCTCTTAATATCATACCCTCTTGTGACTGAAATATAAAACCTTTTACGATGGAGAGCCCATTCAATGAAGAACACATGATACTCTTACAATGCGTCCTAAGAGGGCTTTTTGCAAAGTGCAGTCCCTCCCAATCCCATGGCACTCTTCATACTACAGATCCGGGAGTAAAAATACCCAGATTGCTGGACCATGCCATCCGGCAGTGAATCCTTCCCCCCTTTAGTTGGATACTGCCCTTCCCCCTTGGTCCCCTTTGAGTTGCCCCCACTTACAGAACTACAACTTCCGAACCACTACAAACATCCATAGCACTGTCGAGACTCGAACCCGAAAACTGTGTTACCGAGAGCTAGAGCGCTAGCCACACAGCCATAAGGGTCTTTTATTAATATACAATCATGTGCCCGACTCATGGCCATATAGTAGTGCAAAAGAAACAGGAGAAAAAACAGTAAAGCATTGACAGTATTTTTAAATGATGAAAATATTAAAGTGAAACATCTTAATTATTTGAATATATTAACTGGAAATATGTATTATTTATCTAAAAATACTAACCTAAATTAACAGCCATATGAACAACTAAAAAATGTATGTGAGTGTGCTTGCCATTTGCCATAGCCGCCACCCATCAACGTGGGTCACTGGAGAGCATTAGAACTGATGTTCAATCCGCTGGTGGCATTGTAGACACTGTTTCAAAAAACAGAGAGACTCGATGGCATTTGTGATGTTCAGCATCTTGTCTCGTGAGTCAGACTACGTGGTGGGATTTTTCCGGATTTTCTCTCGTACGATACGCAAATGCGAGGTAGTTTCCAGTTCTAAAGTTCCTCGGAAGGCACTATCCGTTTTTCTCAGTAACTAGGAGCCAAGTCAGACTTCTACCTAAGGGTGCTCCATTAATACAGAAGATGCACACCCCTTATTTCATTCCTTCCATGAGAACACACGGGATAATGGACTCAAATATTTAACTGAAAGCTTTACACATTGTAAATCTTATTGATTTTCAACGTGACAAGCATACAATTACAAACAAATTTTTTAGTGTATTTTACAAGCATTATTCTTTTAAATTAAAATTAAACTACCCGGCTCATGGCTCAGTGGCAACGTGCTCTGCTGGTGAGCATCAGAGCTGAGGTTTAATCAGCTGTCAGCTTTGTTGTAGACACTGTTTCAAAAACGAGAATACTCGATGGCATTTGTGATATTAGCAACTTGCATCGTTAATCATACTACGTGGTGGGAATTTTCCGAGTTTATCCAGTACGATACCCAAATGGTCGTAGTTCTTCCTAAGAGTCCTCCCGGAATGGACTGTCCTTCTTCTTCAGCGACTCGGAGCCAAGCCTTCATCACAACAAAAGCTGTTCTCAATTCATAAGTAGACTACTCATAGGGGGTCCATCCGCGATGCCGGACAATGAGGATTAGTCACATCAACAACAACATAAAAAAAACTTATCTGAAGTTATATTAGCAAATTGATGTTATTTAATTATTAATGCAAGGGATTGTTGAGTGCCCCAGGTTTCAGTTTCATATCGCGGCAGTATCGTGAATGTTTGCAGTGGTTCGGAATCCACTTTAAACTGTAGGTCCTGGTCTAATATAATCGTAGAGCGTTGTGGTGGTAGTGTTACTCCGTCCATAGCATATCTATCATGAATCTACACGTGTCCCCTGGATAATTCTAAATGAGTAACAGTCGTGCAGTCATTGCTCATGGCATAAAGATAACCGTCTCTGTATTGCCATTTGCATTAGAAAAACAAATTTTTTTTTTAAATTTGCAAACATAATTTCGTTACTTATTTAAGTTCAAAAAAAGGAAACAGAAATTAGAAAAATAACTTTCATTTAAATGAATAAAAAATAATATTAATTAATGAATCTATTTTAAATTATATTGGTTTATTGAACGAGCAAAGACACTGACTTTAAATTAACTATCAGCTTTAGATTCATCATTGTTTCATTTTCTGCACCTTTGACTTTCTGTAAAATCTGGGTTAAATTAATTTATTTAATTTATTCAATTAACATTAGTTTTATTCGCTTTCATTAGGAATTTATACTCAGATCAAAGACGGCTTATCTATTATTCTGTTCGCCAAGAAAACCCAATTAAAACTCATTTCTTTTGTTTTCCGTGAAAGTTAATCAGTATCATTTGGTTTTGCAGCTAGAAATGTCTTAAAATAATATTTCATTTAACTAGTTTGCATTGCAAGTCAGTTAAGAATTATTTAGAAGGCATTGTTAAGGGAGTAAATGTATAAAGTTTTTTTAAAAAAATAACGTTGTTAAGATATTTTCTCAATTTTGCTTATAGTCATACGCCAAGACTATGAATTTTCTTCAGTAGTTTTGAATGAAATAGTTTAAAGTTGTATAGTACACTAATGTCCATAAATTAAGGATAATTCAGAATCACACAGAAATTGAATTCTAAAATAAAAATTTCACCTGTAGAATTATCACACACATCTTGAAGAAGAATATGCGAAATACAGGAAACCACCAGATGGCGGATAGTACGTCACAATGACGAGAGTGTAAGAGAGGGGTATATAAGAAATTGTGGCAAAGAAGTAAAATTGTTCACAAGCACTTTAAAAAGCCTTTCAGTGCAATAACTGCATAGTTATGGCACAAAGGAAGCATTTGGATGATTTTTACGTGGTAGAATTATCGGACGACTGGAATGTGGACGTACCCAGCTGGAAGTATCCGAGGAACTTGGAATCGCCCAGAGTGTCATCTCCAGGCTTGGCAACGATTCCAAGATGATGGTAATGTGAGTAGATGTTACAGCATAGGTCGCCCCCGAGTCACAACGCCGAATGAGGACCGGTATTTAAAAGTTACTGCCAAAAGAAACAGACGGAGCATAGCATCAGACCTGTCTCGTCAGCTCTCTTCAGCTAGCGGTACGACAGTTTCAAGGCAGACCGTGTGCAGACGCTTAGGGCACATTGGTCTATATGCTCGTAGGCCTGTCAGATGTGTTCCACTTACCGCAACTCACTTTGTCGCCTGCGATTAACCTGGAGTAGAGAGCATGCATTGTGGACACCGCAACAGTTATCTTGTGTGATGTTTTCCGAAGAGTCCAGGTTTAGTTTGCAGTCTGATTCTCGCCGGACTTTCATTGGAGAGCGCCAGGTACCCGTTACCACCAAGAGAACACCATTGAACGACACCGTTACGGTGGTGCAGGATGGCTCGTTTAGAGATGAATTATTCTTGGTTCCAGAACTGACCTGCATGTTCAGAGTGTAGCGATGACAGGCCACATCTATCGGGATGTCATTCTGGAACAACATGTACGTTTGTTTCGGGGCGCCATGGGTGCTGAATTTCTGTTTATGGATGACAACGTCCGTCCTCACCGTGCAAACATTGTAGACGAATGCCTTCAATTGAGGATATCACCCGTATGGATTGGCCAGCATACTCACCGGACTTGAATCCAATAGAGCATGTGGGATATGCTTGGCCGACGAATTGCAGCCCGTCAACCCTCTTCCACCTGTCAACCGAACTTCGGAGGGCATTGTTTGATGAGTGGTGTAATATTCCCCCAAGATCAGATTGATAATTTGATACTCAGCATGCCTAGGCGTTGTAAGGCCTGTATTGCATCGTCCGGGAGACATACTCCATATTAACCATCATACTAACCATGTTATACTGTTTTTTGTAAATAGGTTCTTTTTTGAAATTTGCTCCCAAGGAATAAAAATCGCAATTTTTATTAATTATGTCAAACATATAGCATCTTTGTTGCTTTTTATCTTTTGTTTAATAAATAGACTTTACAAATAAGTCAAAATTGTTTTGCTTCTGTCTTTCTTTGCCTGAACTTATTATCCTTAATTTATGGACATGAGTGTATGTTAAGTTGCATCTTTTTATGGAGTATTCTTTACTACTTTACATGTTATTAAAGTATATATCATACTTTTATTATGATACATACTTTTTTATAATGTTGAACTGACTTTAAGCTACATAGTTTTGAAGTTGCATAGTTTTACGAAATTATAATGTTTAACACAATTAAGTTGCATAGTTTTGATTATGGAAATTTATGTTTAACGTAAAACTTTGATTAAACAGCATTTTTATACAAAAACACCTTTAAGTATTGGTTGAACAAGTAAGGAATTCCACCCGTATAACGATTTTATATTACCTTTTGAAAATTTCCATTATGTCACAACGAATTTTGTACTACAGCTCCAAGTGAATTAAATAGTTTTAAGTTACATACTTTTATGGAACATATTTTACAATATTATATACTTTACATGTTATTAAAGTGTATAACACATTTTTATAAAATTAAAACTAACTTTAAGCTATATAGTTTTTTTAAACCTAATTTCCATATACTTTTTTTTTTTTATTTCCTGTAGAGCTTGACAAAAAGAATTTTTAAAAAAGAGTAATGCAGTTTTTTATATGTACATTCTTAGTAATTGTAACATTAATATCTGCTGGAATTACGGTGATAGCATACTAGAAATGAATTATTTAATGGCTTCAAATGAGATTTCATGATGCTATATATGAATCATAACACCCTTTTATGTCTGAGATAGTTTTCTGGTAATTACTTTCCTCAATAAAAATAATAGTGATAAATAGAGTTTAATTTATGAAAAAGTATTTGTTTGAAAAGTATTTGTTTTCACTTACCAAAATTTTAAAATATACCAAAATTATTCCAGATACATGAAATTCCACCTACAATGCATGGAAGAAAGATAATACTTTTAAAAAATAATGCAGTGTTTTCCATATACATTCTTATTAATTCGTAATCTTCAATATTTGCCGGAATTACAGTGGTAGCATATTAGAAATGGATTATTTAGTGGCCTCAACTGAGATTTCGTGATGCCACATATGAATTACAACTCCCTTTTGGTCTGAGTTGTTTTTCTGGCAATGCCTGTCTTCACCAAAAGGTAATAGTTATCAATAGAGTTCAATTCATAAAAAATTGTGCCGTTTGTTTTCACTGATCACTCTACTTTACCAAGATACTTTCAAACAGCCTGCTCGGCATTGGACACTTCAAAATTGGGACATTTCTAATCAGTGGCGATTAAAATTTAAGAGAACACCACTTAATATCTTAAAAATATAAACTCATTATCATTTAATAGCAAGTGTCCAACTTACAGTTGATGTCCAGCTTCCATCCGTCTTCAATGGCACTCCCCTGTATCAGTGGGTTCTCTGCCCTGCAAGACAGGTACTTGCCACTGTCTTCACTGGTGGGAGTGAAGATGAGGATGCTGGTGGTGACGTATCCATCGATGGAGATGCGTTCTTTCGTTCTTTTCATCTTGGTGTTCCCTTTCCACCAGGTGATGGCAGCTGGGGGTCGAGAACCTGTTGCACGGCAGACGAGTTCCACGGGGTTGTTGGCAGAAAGAGGTCGACGGTTGCCTTCAATGGACACTTCCAAGGGTCGAACTGGAAAGAAACAGACACCAGAATTAAAATGATGGGCAAAAGCAATGGCCACCATGAAATTGTTTCGCTCTTAAAGGAGTAGATTTTATTTACATGAACTTCAATTTAAGTATGGCATAAAAGCACTAATTAAAATGTGTTAAAGATAATGGTAAAATATATTAATGTTTATAAAATTTATGACCATATATGAACAAAGAATTCAACAAATCTCTCAATAGATGCAATAAAAAATACAATGTGAACAAACGATTCAAATCTTTCTTGTGATACAATAAAAATTATTCCGAACCACTACAAGCATCCATGGCACCGAAACCACTGGTACCGAGCGCCGGAGAGCTAGCCACTTGGGCATCTATTAAAACAGTTGTTTATGATATGAAATTAATTAGAAATTACATTTTTCATTAGTTATTACATATGATGTGTTTCAATCATCTACTATTTCTGAATGAATTTTTAGAAATATTAATTGATGGCAAAATCTGCCCGAAAAAGGATTATAAATATAAATATTGGTTCACTATCAAATTTTAAATCTTTAAAGCAGATTTGAAACTCTAGCATTTTATTTTTCCCGAAATAAAATCAGATTATATTTGCATACATCAAATAAGGAACATTTTTATCTATTAAGCCGTAACTATATTTTAAACGAATAAATTAAATAAATAATGTATCGAAAACAATTTTTAAAAATGTAACAGCACTTTAATCCACCCAAATTTTTCTATTTAATAATTCCCTCTAATGTTTTCTTTTTTTCCCTCATGTGAACTCTTCTTTGCACAGGAAAAAAATCTCGATACTATATCTAATTTTAGACTTACTCTATCGTATAGGGGGGGACTTTTTTTTTTTTTATTAAAAGACTAATCTTTCTTCAAATGTTTAGCTTGAGTATAGCTCATAAGCAAACTTTTCCCCTTTTCCCCATCCCTCAAGCTACAACATCGACGACTTCGGAGATTTTTTTTATTTTTAATATTATTATTATTTTATTTCCCGTCCTTTTTTTAAAATAAAAATAAAAGATAAATCTTATGAAAGAAAGATAATTTAAATTTGTGTTTTGCACGTTAGGAAAAAAAAAAAACATTTTTTCTTTAATGAAAAAAAAATTTTTCTTTCTTATTTTTGTTAATTAACTAAAAAGCGCTAGAAGGAGATGCATAAAATGAGATAGCAACAGACAAGGAAGAGTTAAAAAAAAAAAAATCCTCGAATTAATAACTGGAGTTTTTCGTTTGTTCTGCTTAAATGAAAAGAAGGGGTGATCCTAAAGGGGTGGTGGACCCTTATGTCCCTGCTTTTGAGCAGGATTATGCATAGGTCTTCCCTATTCACTGTTAATGAGGTGGCACGTACTCTGGCATGGAGCATACAAATGAGTATGCAGTAGGGACTTTTTGCAAACAGTGGAATCCACTTCTAGTTTGCAGTTGCAACTAATTAGGAAGCTAGATTAGTTGCGTTGCAACTTCTATCTTAATATGTTCCCAGATTTGTTTACTTTTTTGTGTTGCGCGAGTACTTTAAGTGCATTTTCAGGAAATGCTCGGATTTTTTGATGATTATTTAAATGAAAAATGTATCGCAAATTAGATTAGACGCTTGGAGTTAGTTGAAGTGTTTCTTTTTCTGTTAAGGATTTGGGACTTAATTTAATTTGAATTGCAATTATATTGTGGGCGTGTTTACTGTTTTTCCCAAGAGAAAATGAATAAACAAGCTGGGTAAAAACAAAATAAAGGAAAGTGACATTTAGGCACTTTTATTTCCTAATTATTATTATTTTTAAATACTTTTTGTCTCATTTTAATTTTTGTTGTCTGAATAAATTATTGTTTTAAAATATTTGATATAAGAAAAAAAGTTCGTTTAAATGTACCGCTAGTTAAATGATTTTGAAAGCGTTCGAAAAATATAATAAGACAATAATTTCGCTATAAAAATAATAATAATAGTGACTATAAAATAATAAATAATAACTATAAATATTATAATAACTATGAAAATATGATGATGATGTAAGATACAATACATTTTTCTTATTATTTTAGGTCTGTTGTCAAGTTTTAAGTTTCTGCTTTAATAAAGAATAAATAATTTGTCATTAAAATTTAAAATATATATCATTCATATTTTATTTATTTTTTTTTTGCTTGAAAACTTAACTTTTCAATATATTATAAAAGATTTCAAAATGTTTAAACAAACTTATAAGTTTCATTAAATAATATATATTTTATAGCTAAAAAGTAGATTTCTGCACTTCTTTTTTGTTGCTATTTAAAAATCCAATGTTAGTATATCATGGACTCATACGAAAATTTAAAAAAAAAAATTGTGAGTTTTTAAAAAATACTTTAAAAAATTCTGAGCTATAAGCGTATGCATAGTTAAACAATTCAACGTGCTCATTTTTGGGGTAGGGGACAATTATTTCAAACTTATCTTGGTTCATAGCCTACTTATGTATTAAATAAAAGCAAAATAATAATTTTAAAAATCATAGCTTATATGTCGAAATTTGATTTTACTATCGTATTCAAATAAAGTTTGATTTAAACGTTTGCTGATAATGTATTTTTATTGCCCCTAATAAAAGACTAATTGAGTCATTAGATTATGGTATTTTTTGTTGTATCTAATAAAAGATTGGTCAACAGTTTGCTCATATAATATTATGTATTGTATCAAAAGAAAGATTTCAATCGTTGGCTCATATTGTATTTTATATTGCATCTAATGAAAGATTGGTTGAATCGTTAGTTCAAATGGTATTTTCTATTGTATCTAATAAAAACATTGAAATTCTTTGCCATTGAAATCCAAGCATTTCCTGAAATGCGCTTAAAGTGCTTGCAAATACAAAAAAAAGTAAACAAATCTGAAACATATTAAGATAGAGGTTGCAGCGCAACTAATCTAGCTTCCTAATTAGTTGCATCTGCAAATTGGAAGTGGATTCCACTGTTTGCAAAAGTCCCTACTGCATACTCATTTGTATGCTCCATGCCAGAGTACGTGCCACCTCATTAACGGTGAATAGGGAAGACCCATGCATAATCCTGCTCAAAAGCATGGACATAAGGGGCTATAATATCTTATAGCAGCATCATGTTTTTATAGTTATTATAGCTATAGTTAATATCAAAATTATATCCTTGTTATATTTTTCTAACTGCTTCAAAAACCGTTTAATTAGCAATATATTTAAACAAACTTTTATCTTGTTAAAGCAATAATTTATTTAAACAAAAAAAATTAAAAATAATAACGCTTAGAAATGAAAGTACTTAAATGATAAATTTATTTTTTCCAATTTGTTTATTAAATTTCTCGTGGGGAAAAAAAGTAAACAAGCTCACAATCTTATAGCATTCCAAATTAAATTAAGTCCAAAATCCTTAAAAGAAAAATATTTCAGCTAACTCCAAGCGTCTAATCTAATATGTGATTTAAATAATCATCAGAAAACCAAGCATTTCCTGAAAATGCGCTTACTAGTACATTTAAAGTGCTTTCGCAACAAAAAAAAAAAAAAAAAAAAACGAATAAGCTGCAACGCAACTAATCTAGCTTCCTAATTAGATGCAACTGCAAACTAGAAGTGGATTCCACTGTTTGCAAAAGTCTCTACTGCATACTCGCTTGTATGCTCCATGCCAGAGAACGTGCCACCTCATTAACGGTGAATAGGGAAGACCCATGCATAATCCTGCTCAAAAGCATGGACATAAGGTGTCCACCACCCTTTAGGGACCACCCCCTTCTTTTTCATTTAAGTAGAGCAAACGAAAAAAACGCCAGTTATTAATTCGAGGTCTTCTTTTTTTTAATACTTTTTCCTCGTCTGTTGCTATCGCATTTTATACATCCCCTTCTAGCGCTTTAGTTAATTAACAAAAATAAGAAAGAAATTTTTTTTTTTTTTATAAAAAAAAAAAAATTTTTTTTTTTTTCCTCTAACGTGCAAACACAAATTTAAATTATCTTTCTTTTCACAAGATTTATATTTTATTTTTATTTTTTTTTAA
Source organism: Caerostris extrusa (assembly GCA_021605095.1). Classification (NCBI taxonomy): domain Eukaryota; kingdom Metazoa; phylum Arthropoda; class Arachnida; order Araneae; family Araneidae; genus Caerostris; species Caerostris extrusa. The sequence continues at coordinate 20,395 of BPLR01007769.1, forward strand.
ATGAAGGGAAATAAAATAATAATAATATTAAAAATAAAAAAAAACATCTCTGAAGTCATCGATGTTATATAGCTTGAGGGATGGGACAAAAAGGTTGCTTATGAGCTATACTCAAACTAAACATTTGAAGAAAGATTAGTCTTTTAATAAAAAAAAAAAGCACCCCAGTACGATAGAGTAAGTCTAAAATTAGATATAGTAACGAATTTTTTTTTTTTTTTATATTCTGTGCAAAGAAGAGTTCAGATGAGGGGAAAAAAAAGAGAAATTAAAGAGTTAAATAGAAAAATTCGTGTGGATTAAAGTGCTGTTACATTTTGAAAAATTGTTTTCGATATATGATTTTATTTAATTTATTCGCTTTAAATATAATTATGGCTTAACTGATAAAATTTTCCTTTTTTGAAAAATGCAAATATAATTTGATTTCATTTTAAGAAAAAGAAAAAGTTACAATTTTGAAATATGTTTAAAGATTTAAAATTTGATAGTGAAACTGGGTTATATTTATAATCCTTTTTTACATGAAGCTTTTGCAATTGATGAATATATAGAAAAATTAATTTAGTAATAGATTTGAAATTTCTTGTTTGAAAAACTAATTTAAAAATAAATCACTGTTGAAAGAATTAAAATTTGATAGCAAAACAATTTTTATATTTATAATCCTTTTTACATGAAGCCTTTGCAATCGACAAATATTTAGAAAATTGTGACCTTATGAAATTAGATTTGAAGCAATTGTCTCCAATCCCAAAATAAAAAGGGCAAGTTGAATTGTTTAGTTATGCATGCACTTATAGCTCATCGTTCTCAAGTCCCACACTATATTTTAATTTTGGTATCAATCTATGACGTACGAACAACGAATTTTTAAATTATTGCAAAAAGAAGAGCAAAAACCTACAATGTCATAAAAATATATATTATTTAATGCAAGCATATAAGTTAATTTTAAAACTTTGAAAACTTTTATAATATATTGAAAAGTTAAGTTTTTAAGGAAAAGAATGAATGTTATATATTTTAAACTTTAGTAGCCAAATATTTATTCTTTAATAAAATAGAATCATAAAACTAGATAAAAGGCGTAAAATGAGAAGAAAAATTTAACTTATATTATAGCTGCATCCTGTTTTTATAGATATATTACAGTAATTTTCAAAATTATATTGTTATATTTTTCTAAAGGTTCCAAAAATCGTTTAACTAACAATACATTTAAACTAACTTTTTTTTCTTATATGTTGCAAAAAGAAATAATTTATTTAGACAACAAACATTTAAAAATAATAATAATTAGAAAATAAAAGTACTTAAACGACACTTTAATTTTTGTATTTTCCCAGCTTGTTTATTTATATTCTCGTGGGAAAAACAGTAAACAATCCCACAATCTAATAGCAATCTAAATTAAATTAAGTCCAAAATCTTCAAAAAAAAAAAAAAATATTTCAACTAGCTCCAAGCGTCTAATCTAATTTGCGATACATTTTTCATTTAAATAATCATCAGAAAATCCGAGCATTTCCTGAAAATGCGCTTAAAGTGCTTGCGCAACACAAAAAAAAAAAAAAAAGTAAACAAACTTGGAAACATATTAAGATAGAAGCTGCAACGCAACTAATCCAGCTTCCTAATTAGTTGCAACTGCAAACTAGAAGTGGATTCCACTGTTTGCAAAAGTCCCTACTGCATACTCATTTGTATGCTCCATGCCAGAGTACGTGCCACCTCATTAATGGTGAATAGGGAAGACCCATGCATAATCCTGATGAAAAGCATGGACATAAGGGTGCACCACCCCTTTAGAACCACCCTCCGTTTTCATTTAAGTAGAGCAAACGAAAAAACGCTCGTTATTAATTCGAGATCTTCTTTTGTTTGTACTCTTCCTCGTCTATTGCTATCGCATTTTATTCATCCCCTTCTAGCGCTTTAGTTAATTAACAAAAATAAGAAAGAGATATTTTTTTATTATTAAAAAAAAATCTTTTTTTCCCCCTAACGTGCAAACACAAATTTAAATTATCTTTCTTTCGCAAGATTTATCTTTTATTTATTTATTTAAAAAAAAAAAAAAAGAAAGGGGAATAAAATAATAATAATAATAAAAAAAAAATCTCGAAGTCGTCGATGTTGTATAGCTTGAGGGGATGGGAAAAAGTATAAAAAGTTTGCTTATGAGCTATACTCAAGCTAAACATTTGCAGAAAGATTAGGCTTTTAATAAAAAAAAGTCTCACCCCTGTACGATAGAGTAAGTCTAAAATTAGATATAGTATCGAGATTCTTATATTTTTTTGTATCCTGTGCAAAGAAAAGTTCAGATGAGGAAAAAAAATGAGGAATTAAAAAGAAGAATTAAATAGAAAAATTCACGTGGAATAAAGTACTGTTACATTATGGAAAAAATTTTTTTTGATATATGATTTAATTTAATTTATTCGCATAAAATATAGTTATGTCTTAATAGATAAAAAATTTCATTTTTTGATAAATGCAAATATAATAATAAATAATAATTATATAATGATTAATGTAAATTGTAACTTTTCTTTTTAATGAAATAAAATCATTAAATGAAAAAAATTACAATTTTCAAATCTGTTTAAAGATTTAAATTTGATAGTGAAACAATGTTTATATTTATAATCTTTTTTACATGAAGCTTTTGCCATCAATTAATATTTAGAAAAAATCATTCAGAAATAGTAGTTGATTGAAACACATTATATGTAATAGCCACTGAAAAATGTAATTTCTAATTAATTTCATATCATAAACAATTGTTTCAATAGATGTCAAAGTGGCTAGCGCTCTGTATTACTGGTTTCGAGTTCGAATCCCAGGCGGTGCCATGGATGTTTGTATTGGTTTGGAATCTACTTTAAGTCCCTATGATCGTAGAGCATCACACAGCCATATCAGACTTCTCACCCACACCACTCCCAAGCTGTAAATGAGCAACTCAGCTCTAGGTACAGTGATGTGGTGTGGTGTAGTAGTAGTAGTAGTCATATTAAACCTGGACCAACTGTTTAAAGTGGATTCCGAACCACTACTAGCCTCCTTGATGCCGCCGGGATTTGAACCTGAAACCTGTGATACCAAGCGGCAGAGTGCCAGCCACGCGGCCATCAAGACCCGGCTTTACGGTTATTATTTTAATTATTAAAATTATATTCTTGTTATATTTTTCTAACGGCTTCCAAAAACATTTAACTAACAATACATTTAAACTAACTTTTTTTCTTATATGTTGTAAAAGCAATAATTTATTTAGACAACAAACATTTAAATAATAAAAATAATTAGGAAATGAATGTACTTAAAAGACACTTTCCTTTATTTGGTTTTTTTTTTTTCCCAACTTGTTTATTCATTTTCTCGTGGGAAAAACACTGAACAAGCCCACAATCTAATAGCAATCCAAATTAAATTAAGTCTAAAATCCTTAACAAAAAAAAAAAAAAAAAAGAAACACTTCAACTAACTCCAAGCGTCTAATCTAATTTGCGATACATTTTTTTCATTTAAATAATCATCAGAAAATCCAAGCATTTTCTGAAAATGCGCCTAAAGTGCTTACGCAACACAAAAAAATAAACAAATCTTGGAACATATTAAGATAGAAGTTACAACGCAACTAATCTAGCTTCCTAATTAGTTGCAACTGCAAACTAGAAGTGGATTCCACTGTTTGCAAAAGTCCCTACTGCATACTCGCTTGTATGCTCCATGCCAGAGTACGTGCCACCTCATTAACGGTGAATAGGGAAGACCCATGCATAATTCTGCTCAAAAGCATGGACATAAGGGGTACACCACCCCTTTAGGACCACCCCTTCTTTTTTATTTAAGTAGAGCAAACGAAAAAACGCCAGTTATTAATTCGAGGTCTTCTTTTTTTTTTTATACTCTTTCTCGTCTGTTGCTATCGCATTTTATGCATCCCCTTCTAGCGCTTTAGTTAATTAACAAAAATAAGAAAAGAAAATTTTTTTCATTAAAAAAAAATCTTTTTTTTCCTAACGTGCAAACACAAATTTAAATTATCTTTCTTTCGCAAGATTTATCTTTTATTTTTATTTTTTTAAAGGAATGGAATAAAATAATAATAATTATAATAAAAAAAAATATTTGAAGTCGTCGATGTTGTATAGCTTGAGGGATGGTAAAAGGGTAAAAAGTTTGCTTATGAGCTATACTCAAGCTAAACATTTGAAGAAAGATTAGGATTTTATTTAAAAAAAAAGTCCCCCCCCCCCAGTACGATAGAGTAAGTCTAAAATTAGATATAGTAACAATTTTTTTTTTTTTTTTTTGTATTCTGTGCAAAGAATTCAGATGAGGGGGAAAAAAAAAGTGAAATTAAAGACAAGGATTAAAATAGAAAAATTCAGCGTGTATTAAAGTGCTGTTACATTTTTAAAAAATTGTTTTCGATATATGATTTAATTTAATTTATTCGCTTTAAATATAATTATGGCTTAACTGATAAAATTTTTTTTTTTTTTTTGAAAAATGCAAATATAATTTGATTTCATTTCGGGAAAAAGAAAAAGTTACAATTTTGAAATCTTTTTAATGATTTAAAATTTGATTGTGAAACGAGGTTATATTTATAATGCTTTTTACATGAAGCTTTTGTAATAAATTAATATTTAGAAAAATTAATTTAGTAATAGATTTGAAATTTCTTGTTTTGAAAAACTAATTTAAAAATAAATCACTGTTAAAAAATTGAAATTTGATAGAATACATTTTTTATATTTCATATCTAGCTTTTTCAACATGAAGTTTTAATAGCAAATATTTAAAAATTGCGACCTTATGGCATTAGATTTGAACCAATTGTTCTCAGTTCAAAAATAAAAAGAGCAAGATGAATTGTTTGTTATGCATTCGGACTTATAGCTCATCAATCTCAAGTCCCACACTATAATTTAAATTTGGCATCAATCAGACATACGAACAAGAATTTTAAAATTATTGCAAAAAAAAGGGCAAAAACCTACAATGTCATAAAATATATATTATTTAATGCAAGCATATAAGTTCTTTTAAAACTTTTGAACTTTTATATATATTTAAAGTTAAGTTTTTAAGAAAAAGAATGAATGCCTAATATTTTAAAATTTAGTAGTCAAATATTTATTCTTGGTAAAATAGAATCATAAAACTTGATAAAAGGCGTAAAATAAGAAGAAAAATTTAACTTATATTATAGCTGCATCCCGGTTTTATAGATATTACAGTAATTTTCAAAAATTATATAATTGTTATATTTTTTCTAAACTGTTTAAAAATCGTTTAACTAACAATACATTTAAACTAACTTTTTTTCTTATATGTTGCAAAAGAAATAATTTATTTAGGCAACAAACATTTAAAAATAATAATAATTAGAAAAAAAGTACTTAAACGACACTTTTTTTTTTTTTTTCCCAACTTGTTTATTTATTTTCTCGTGGGAAAAACAGTAAACAATCCCACAATCTAATAGCAATCAAATTAAATTAAGTCCAAAATCTTCAAAAAAAAAAAAAAAAAAAATATTTCAACTAACTCAAGCGTCTAATCTAATTTGCGATACATTTTTCATTTAAATAATCATCAGAAAATCCAAGCATTTCCTGAAAATGCACTTAAAGTACTTGCGCAACACAAAAAAAAGTAAACAAACTTGGAACATGTTAAGATAGAAGCTGCAATGCAACTAATCCAGTTTCCTAATTAGTTGCAACTGCAAACTAGAAGTGGATTCCACTGTTTGCAAAGTCCCCTACTGCATACTCATTTGTATGCTCCATGCCAGAGTACGTGCCACCTCATTAATGGTGAATAGGAAGACCCATGCATAATCCTGCTCAAAGCATGGACATAAGGGGGTGCACCACCCCTTTAGAACCACCCCTCCTTTTCATTTAAGTAGAGCAAACGAAAAAACGCCCGTTATTAATTCGAGATCTTCTTTTTTGTACTCTTCCTCGTCTGTTGCTATCACATTTTTTTTACATCCCCTTCTAGCGCTTTAGTTAATTAACAAAAATAAGAAAAGATATTTTTTTTTATTATTAATAAAAAATCTTTTTTTTCCTAACGTGCAAACACAAATTTAAATTATCTTTCTTTCGCAAGATTTATCTTTTATTTATTTCTTTTTAAAAAAGGAAGGCAAATAAAAAATAATAATAATAAAAATTAAAAAAAAATCTCTGAAGTCGTCGATGTTGTATAGCTTGAGGGATGGGAAAAAAGGGTAAAGTTTGCTTATGAGCTATACTCAAGCTAAACATTTGAAGAAAGATTAGTCTTTTAATATAAAAAGTCACCCCAGTACGATAGAGTAAGTCTAAAATTAGATATAGTATTGAGAATTTTTTTTTTTTTTTTTTTTTTTTTTTGTATCCTGTGCAAAGAAGAGTTTAGATGAGTAGGAAAAAAAAAAGAAATTAAAAGAAGAAAATAGAAAAATTGTGGATTAAAGTGCTGTTACATTTTGAAAAATTGTTTTCGATATATGATTTTATTTAATTTATTCGCTTAAAATATAGTTTTGGCTTAATAGATAAAAAATGTTTCATTTTTTTTTTTTCTGAAATGCAAATATGATCTAATTTTATTTCGTGAAAAAAAAAAGTTACAATTTTGAAATCTGTTTAAAGATTTAAAATTTGATAGTGAAACAACGTTTATAATTTTAATCCTTTTTACATGAAAATTTTGCTATCGACTAATATTTAGTAAAATGAATGAATTCAGAAATCGGGTTAATAAAAAGTACGTTATACGTAAAAAACCAATGAAAAATATTTATTTTCTATTATATTTATTTCTATTATTTTTATGTTATCAACAACTTTTTTTTTAAAAATTTACTACATACATTAGAAATACTTGCTTTTCATACAAATACATTTGGAATTCATTTCCTAAAACTTGAACAAAATAATCTATGCTAATTAATTGAACTATTAATAATTTACTGTTTTACTTAATTATATTGGAGTAAAAAAATTAAAAGTAAATTGTTTTCATGGGCGTTGAATCACTCTGTATTTTAAACCTTGTCTTATCTATTTTGTAGCTAACATATTGATAAACTTAATAGTTCAATTTAAAATTAAACAATCAGTTTACTAAAATCATTTTATAAAAAAGACAAAAACGGTTTATAATAAAAAAAAAAATCGTTTATTGATATTTCTTTTGAAATATCCAATCTTCATGATTTCTACCCTAATGAAATATATTTTTACACACTTTTGTTGTGGTCGTTTCTTAACTCACTTGGTATACAGCAAACATCTAGACCAAGTCCACTACTCCGTGTGGTCTCATGGAAGAAGGGAAAGGGCGTTACGGCCTCTGTTGTAATGGGCATCTGTAGGGTAAAAAAGTCATCTGAAACTCCGTCACGCTGAAGAAGAGCAGAGCTGTCCAGGGGAAGAAATTTAGGGAAATACCTCGCATGCGCGTGTCGTACGGCAGCAGAAAAACCCGGACAGCTCCCACCAGATAGTCCGACTCACGAGGCAAGAGGTTGAACATCACAATCGTCATCGTATCTCTTCGTTTTTGAAACAGTGTCTGCAACAAAACCGCCAATAGATAGAACTACTGAGCCACGAGTTAGGTAAATTTATCCCTGAGAATATCAGAAGTTGCTTTTCGTCAAAATACGCAAGAATCTTCCATACACCCACTTTTAACTAACATATTTTCTTTCTTAAACACGTTTAGTTAAAAATACAAATAATTTAACTAAGCGTGTTTGTTATTAAAAAAACTCCAACTAAAATACTTCAGTACTACGCATCATAATTTACTGCTTCTCCTTATTATACTTGACAAAAATTTCAAAACATAACCTGGTTAGTTGTCATACGTAAATTTTCTTGAAAATGAGATCATCCATTCATAAACTCCCCCTCCAATCTAAATGCAAATATATGCTCATGCCCATGAGTTTCCTGATGAAACAAAGCGGGTCTATTTAGGAATCACTTTTAACTACCACAAGGCTGACAAGCCCACTAACTCAACCTCATATGTAAACTCCTCCCACACATTCTACACTGCAAAAGTAGGATGTCCAGAGGGAGAATTCAAATCTTGAGAGATCTTTTCTTTCATTTGGCTATCATTGTCTTTTAAAACCTTTTAAATTGCGCTTTAGGGTTCTCTGAGGAATAGATTTCCAGAAGCGATTTTAAATTAACGCTTTGACTCATCTGCAAGGATGGTTAAGTAAAAGGAAATTGTTTACTCTTAGAGTTCTGCATTTTGCTTCGGAATTTGGTTTTTTTTTGCGTAATCCAAACTCCAAAACTCCCAAAATCATTAAAGTTTGAACTGCTGAAACAAATTTATTATTTAACAAAATTTACTTTAGAATGGACAAGAAAGATTAAAGTTTTTATAATGTAAAAGTGTTTTGAATAATTTACGTTTAAAGCGTAAGAGTTTGCTTCGAATAGTGTCGACCAAACTCCGAAATCGTTCATTTTAAATATTAATGAAAATTTATTTATTTAAAAATGCAATTAAAATATATTATTATTATAAACAACATTAAATTACAAATCATAACTTATTAAATTTAACATACTACTTAATTATTAATTTAAATTATAACAGTAAGGTTTTTATAATTTAATATTACTTTAAAATTCTAATTTCTTATTCTATAAAATTGCTTCTAATAATTTAAATAAGTGTACGATTTTGCTTCGAAATTGAATTTATGTATCACTTATCCAAACTCAAAACTCCAAAAGCGTTCGTTTTGACTATTAATAAAAATTTATTATTTATCCAAAATTTATTTCGGGATAAACAATAAGGTCTTAAAAATTACTTTATTTATTACTGGGGGCCTGATGGCCGAGATTTCGGTTTCGGTGCCACAGGTTTCATTTGAGTTCCATGGGTGCCATGGATGTTTGCAGTGTTTCGGAATCTACTTTAAACTGTAGGTCCCCGTCTAATATCACTGTTGGACATAGGGCTGACTTCCCTACTCTTTAGGAAGTCAGCGTCATGGAAGCTAAGTCAGACTTCTACCTACAGGTGCTCCATCGGAATAGAAGCTGCCCCCTTTCCCTTCAACCATGAGACTACATGGATGATCAGACTTGGCTTAGATGTTGCTGTCTACCAATTGGGATAAGAAAACCACAAATCTAAACAATCTGTTTACTAAAACAAATTTTATAAAAGACAAAATCTGTTTAATTAACAAATCGTTTATTGTTACTTTTTTTTTTAAATAACGATACACCCTACGAAATTTCTGAGCTTCTAAAATATATTTCTATATATTTTTACTTCTTAAACACTTAGTTAAAAATACAAATATTTTAACTAAGAGCGTTTGTTAGTGTTCCAACTAAAATAATGTCTCAGTACTACATACAAATCATAATTCACTGCTTCTCATTATTATACTTGACCAAAAATTTCAAAAAGTTAACCTGGTTTGTTTTCACAGGTAATTTTCTTGAAAATGAGATCATCCATTCATAAACTCCCCCTCCAATCTAAATGCAAATATATGCTCATCCGCATAAGTTTCCTGATGAAACAAGCGGGTCTATTTAATTAGGAATCACTTTTTAACTACCACAAGGCCGACGAGGCATTAACTCAACTTCATATGTAACTCCTCCTACACATCCTACACTGCAAAAGTAGGATGTCCATCTGAATTCAAATCTTGAGATCTTTTCTTTCATTCGGCTATCATTGTCTTTTAAAACCTTTTAAATTGCGCTTTAGGGGGTTCTCTTAGGAATAGATTTCCAGAAGCGCTTTAAATTAGAAACGCTTTGACTCATCTGCAAGGATGGTTAAGTAAAGGAAATTGTTTACTCTTAGAGTTCTGCATTTTTGCTTAGGAATTTGGTTTGTTTAGCGTAATCCAAACTCGAAAAACTCCCAAAATCGTCCTGTTTGAGCTGCTGAAACACATTTATTATTTAACAAAAATTTGCTTTAGAATGAACTAGAAAGATTAATATTTTTATAATGTAAAAGTGCCTTTGAATAATTCACGTTTAAGCGTATGAATTTGCTTTGAAATTGTGTCTAGAGTTGTCCAAATTCCAAACTCCCATTCGTCCATTTTGAACTATCAATGAAAATTTATTATTTAACCAATATTTACTTTAGAATATACAATACGGTTTTATAATTTAAAATTACTTTATTTAATTCTGGAGGCCTGATGGCCTATTGACTAGCATTCGGTGTCACAGGTTTCAGGTTCTAGTCCCGGCGGTGCCATGGATGTTTCTAGTTGTTCGGAATCCACTTTAAGCCGCAGTTAATAGTCTAATAAGACTGTTGGATATAGGACTTACAACCCTACTTCTGAAAAAGTCAGTGTCATGGAGCTGGGTCAGAATTCTACCTGCCAGGTGCTCCATCACAACAGAAGCTGCCCCATTTCCCCTCATTCCATGAGACCACATGGGTTCTCAGACTTAGTCCAGATGTTTCTGTCCACTAAGTGGAATAAGAAACAACAAACAAATTTAAACAATTGGTTTACTAAAGCGATTATTATAAAGATTAAATCTTTTCGAAAAAAAATTGTTTAATGTTATTTTTGAAATCTTTTCATCCATTTCGTCATAATTTTCATATTTTTAAAATATAGCTTCTAATATACTATTAACTCAATATTAACTCAGTCTTTTTTAAACTAACTACAAAAATATTTAAAAATACAAATATTTAACTAAGTGGTAGGGAGTTAGTGCCCAACTAAAATAATGTATCCTGTACTCATACATCATAATTTGCTTCTCATTATTATACTTGACCAAAATTTCAAAACTTAACCTGGTTTGTTTCCATAGGTAATTTTCTTGAAAATGAGATCATCCATTCATAAACTCCCCTCCAATCTAAATGCAAATAATACTGTGCCCATGAGTTTCCTGATGAAACAAGCGGTCTATTTAATTAGGAATCACTTTTAACTACCACAAGGCCGACGAGCCACTAACTCAACTTCATATGTAAACTCCTCCCACACATCTACACTGCAAAAGTAGGATGCCCATCTGGAATTCAAATCTTGAGAGAACTTTTTCTTTCATTGGGCTATCATTGTCTTTTAAAACCTTTTAAATTGCGCTTTAGAGGGCTCAGAGGAATAGATTTCCAGAAGTGCTTTAAATTAGAAACGCTTTGACTCCTCTGCCAGGATGGTTAAATAAAGGAAATTGTTTACTCTTAGAGTTCTGCATTTTTGTTCGGAACTTGGTTTGTTTTGTGTTATCCAAACTCAGAACTCCCAAAAATCGTTTAGTTTGAGCTTCAAAAAAGCAAATTTATTATTTAACAAAATTTCACTTTAGAATGAGCAAGAAAGATTAAAGTTTTATAATCTAAAAGCACGTTGAATAATTCTGGTTTGAAGCGTAGAAATTGAATCTTGTTTTGTATCTAGCATTGTTCAAACCTCAAAATTGCAAAATCGTAATTTTCGTTATTACTTAAATTTATTATTTAACCACAATTTACTTGAGGATAAACAATAAGGTTTTATAATTTAAAAAATTACTTTATATAATTCTGGAGGCCTAATGGCCGAGTGACTAGAGCTCGGTGCTACAGGTTTCGGGTTCGAGTTCCGATGGATGGATGGATCCATGGATGTTTCTAGTAGTTCGAATCCCCTTTAAACCATAGTTCGCGGTCTAAAATAACTGTTGGGCATAGGGTGACAACCCTACTGCGTAAAAAGTCAGCGTCGTGGAGCTAAGTCATACTTCTATCTACAGGTGTTCCATCAGAACAGAGGTACCTCACTTTTCTCTTCTTCCAATGCGACTACAGTTATTCTCAGACTTTGTCTAGATGTTGCAGTCTACCAAGTAGGATAATAAATAGCAAAGCTAAATTATCTGTTTACAAAAACAATCGCTATAAAAGACAAAAACTGTTTAATTAAAAATCGTTTATTGCTATTTTTTGAAATAACGATTCACTCTCCATTATTTCTATGCTTCTAAAATATATTTCTACATGTTTATATTTCTTTACACATTTAGTGAGCAATTAAAATATTTTAACTAAGCTCGTAAGATAGTGCTCCAAATAAAATAATGTCTCCTGTACTACACATCATAATTTACTGCTTCTCATTATTACAATTGACCAAAAATTTCAAAACATAATATGATTTGTTTTCATAGGTAATTTTGTTGAAAATGAGATCATCCATTCATAAACTCCCCTTCCAATCTAAATGCAAATATGTTCTCATCCGCATAAGTTTCCTGATGAAACAAGCGGGTCTATTTAATTAGGAATCACTTTTAACTACCACAAGGCCGACGAGGCATTAACCTCAACTTCCTATGTAAACTCCTCCTACACATCCTACACTTTAGAAGTAGGATGTCCATCTGGAATTCAAATCTGGAGATATTTTCTTTCATTTGGCTATCATTGTCTTTTAAAACCTTTTAAATTACGCTTTAGGGGGCTCTGAGGAATAGATTTCCAGAAGCGCTTTAAATTAGAAACGCTTTGACTCCTCTGCAAGGATGCAAAAGTAAAGGAAATTGTTTACTCTTACAGTTCTGCAGTTTTGCTTCGGAATTTGGTTTGTTTTGTGTTATCCAAACTCAGATCTCCCAAAATCGTTCAGTTTGAGCTGCTTAAAACACATTCATTATTTAACAAAAATTTACTTTAGAATGGACAAGAAAGATTAAAGTTTTATAATCTAAAAGTATTTTGAATAATTTATGTTCGAAGCGTAGTATTTTACTTCGTATTTGTGCCTAGTTGTGTCCAAATTCAAAACCGAACTGAAATTTAACCGAAGTTTATTTTATGATTAACAATAAGGTCTTATAATTTAAAATTTCTTGATATAATTGTAAAAAAATTAATTAAATTTAGGAATTTTCTTCGAAATTGAGATTGTTTATCGTTGTCCAAGATCAAAACTCCACAAAATTTCATTTTGATTGCAAACTCAAATTTATTATTTAAAAAAATTAAAACAGAAATATTATTTATAAAAAAATTTCTTTAGGATAAAACAGAAATATTAAGGTGTTATAATTTAAAAGTAATTTAAAAAATTCACGAATGAAGTTTGGTATTTTGCTTTTTGAAATGGGTATTGTTTAGAATTGTCTAAACTCAAAACTTTAAAATCGTTCAATTTGACTGCTAATGGGCATATATTATTTAACAAACATTTAACAACACAATTTTGCAATTAAAAAACACTCTTTAATAAAAGAAATAATGCATTAATTAAAGTTTGGACTTTACTTCTAAATTGAGCTTGTTTAGCGTTGTCCCAGCTCAAAACTACATAAGCACTTCACTTGATAAAGCAAATTTATTATTTAAAAAAATGCTTTAGGAAAGAGATTAATGTTTATAATATAAAGGTACTTTAAAAAAATTCACTAATGAAGTTTTATATTTTTCTTTGAAATTGAGTTTGTTTAGTGCTGTCCAAAGTCAAAACTCCAAAATCATTCATGCTGATTGCTAACGTACATTTATTATTAAACAAAATTTTATACAACATAGGTCATAATTTTTCAATTTAAAAACATTCTTTAATAATAGCTTTAATTATATAAATAAAGCTTTAATTATTATATGCTTTTTAAGTCAAAATTTTGTTTCGTTTAATGTTACCCAAAGTCCAATACAATTTTTTATTTATTTATATTATTACAGTCACTTGGAATTTAAGATTTAACTTTAAATGAATTTGTATAATTAAGAAAAGCTGTAATTTTAACATTTTAAAGATTATTCTTAAAATTAGCACTTTTCTAAGTGTATTATGGTGAAAAAAAATGAATTTTTGAAGTGGAGAGTAATTTAACATCGATAGCTAATGAAAATAAAAAATAGAATTTAAGAAACCCACTTGAAATAAACAGTCATTAAGTAGAAAGTAGTTTAATTTAAATGATGGCAATTGAGTTAGCTATTACAGAGTTCCAGTGGGGATAAACTTCTTAATCACCTCGTCTTAATTAAGAATATCGAAGTAGAAATTAGGGTAATTTATATATTAAAACAAACAATGACAATTAATGACAAACATTTCTAAAAATTAAATAAACATCATAATTAAATGAAACTATTATCAATGCAGGCGTATAAGTTATATGTATCTGATCTCTGCTTTTCCTTTATTTACAATTTCAAACACTCTATATCATAAAATATACATTATGTTTTCTGTTTTCCATCTGAGCTTATCTTGATAACAGTTTATTGGAAATTAAAAGGTAAATTTTTCGAATTATTTTCGGATATATATATATATATATAACTGAAAAAAAAAGGAAGGAAACTGAAATTATTTACGAATTTGTTTGAAAACTATGCTTGGTTTGTCGCTCTACGGTCATTTTGTGCATACCTAATTAGACCGGGGCCTACTTTTAAAGTGGATTTCGAACCACTCACAAACATCCATGCCACCGCCAGGTTTCAAATCTGAAGCCTATGAAACCAAATAGCAGAAGTTAGCCAATTGGCCATCATGCCGCTTGAAATCTAGGGATCCTGTCATGCCTGAAGCAGATACAAAGGTTCAACCATATCTATATCGCTGTTTCCTTAATGGTTACAGTAATTCAGTTAAATTGTAGTAGTTGAACAGTATATAACATAACTGTGACAATTATAGGTGAACTGTAATACCCTTCATGTGTTTACTTGATGATTTGGCAATCTGGCCATCAGTCTGACACAAGGCGTATGGATTCCTAAGTGTTTACTGTTTTGGGGTATTAGCAATAAATTTTAGCTGAATATCGAAAATTTCTGAATAATAGCGATACTTTTTGATGTCATAAATATGTATTTTTATAATTTATCATTACATTTTCCCGTAATAGTGATAAATATTGGCGTTAAAGCCATAAAATTTGGTGTAATAGCGTTTTAGCAATCAATGTTGGAGTGTTTTATTTGTTTACTTGTCAGCCAGGGGATCAATTTGACACAAGTGGTAAAACATTTTAGATTTTTACCGTTAAATTAATTTTCATGAACATAACGGATCCTTAGACACTATTGCGAGAAAATTGAAGCAATCAATTGAAATTTCGAAAATCAGACGAAATACGGAACACGTGAATTGATATTGCCATATCAATTTCCTGCCAATTTTAAAACAATCAAAATTAAAATCTCGTGGTAATTGAGTGTGTGTATTAATTAAAGTTGTTCAGATGAATTTTTACCATGGTATTTTAAATAATATCAACAATCTTACTAATGTTTTTACCTGCAATATTTTGTGAGCTTTAATGAATTCATACTTGAACAATAATGTTTTTAAAAAATGCGATAAATTGCAATAATGCAATAAAATGGCAAATATATTTACGACTAGAAAAATTATAGAGGAAATTTTAGATGAAATCTTACGCTGATAAAAAAAGTTAAAATTTAACGATACATTTTCGCATAGTAGTGAAACATTTGGCGTTAAAGAGATACAATTTGGCGTAATAGCATTTTAGCAATCAATGTTGGCGAATTTTGTTTGTTTACTTGGCGATTTGGTAACCAGGGATCAATTTTGCACAAAGGTACAGGATTCTAAATTTTTACCGTCAAATTAACTTTCATAAACATAACTGATCCTCTGAAAATTTAGAGTGTATATTAATTAAAGTTTTTGAAATGAGCATTTATCATGGCATGCTAGGAGATTAAATGATATTTTAAAATTCTTTAAATTCTTTATTATTTTTTATCCCTCATTTTTTGTGGGCATAAATGAAATCATACTTGAACATCAAGGCTTTAGAAAATGTTTTGAAAATGGTAACTATATTTACTACTAGAAAAATTGTAGATGAAATTCTAGGTGAAATCTTAAACTGATGAAAAAGTTAACATTCAACAATACATTTTCACATTGCAGTGAAACATTTGGCGTGAAAGCAATAAAATTTGGAGTAATAGCGTTTTAGCAATCAAAGTTGGCGAATTTGTGTATTTTAAATAACACCTATATTCTTTCTTTTTTTATGGACAACAATGAATTCATACTTGATCAACAATGATGTTAAAAATGTTTCAGAAAGGATAAATATATTGACTACTAGAAAATTGTTGACGAAATTTTAGATAGAACCAAAAACTGATAAAAATTCACTTTCCTACATACTCATACTAGCGTTCAGAATTTGAAGTTTTTCTGATATTGTTTAAATATATGTCCATAAAAAAGTAGCATTTCATAAACAGGATATTACATCTTTCACATTTTCTTCTTTAAAAAATGTTAAAAAGGTTTTTATAAATCAAATTTCTGTCAGCTTTTCCTTTCTTTGAATAGTTTTTAGCTAAGCACAGCTGTTCTATATGTCTCTATTGAAAGACATTGAAAACAGTAATAGTTTTCGAAGTTTATAACATAAAAACACGACTTTATATATATGTAAAGATTTGATACGATATTGAAAAGAATACTTTTAGTTCTCGCATATATATATTCAGAGATGAAGTAGTAAAATTGAATTCACAAAAGGCATTGCATGAAATATTGACAACTTTACATTCAATTCGCAATATTTTTAGAAACCATATTTGTTATGTTCGTAGATTCACGTTTTATAATATGAAGAGGGCTTACAGAATACTCGGTACAGCAGTTTCAAAACTACTGACACCAGACACGTATGGTTTTGAAGAAAATCAATTTCAATATGTATTGTAATACTTCAAGCAAGTTATATAATTTAAAGTTAAAAATAATAAGGAAGAAAATAAGGAATAATATTTTTTTCAGAAATATACATGTGTTTCGCTATTCAGCTGAGTTAAACATTTAAAATTTGTAATATTTTATAACTTTACACTTGAAAAAATATATAAATTTGTGAAAAATGTAGAGGTAAAAAAATATTTTAATAGAAATTTATTGTTTAGTTCATTGATTCAGCGTTAGGTGGAATATTTTTAAAAATATTTTTTATGTTTATGGGAAATGACACTCAACTTTAAATGTATAGATATTGAACATGGAGCCTGATGACCGAGTGACTGGCGTTAGGTACCACAGGGGTTCGAGTTCCAGTGTTTGTAGTGGATACTTGTATTGTTTGATTTATTTTGAAACTCTACGGTAATTTTGTGCACAATTTAGACTAATTAGACCAGGACCTACAGTTTAACGGAAATTCTGAACCACTAACAAACATCAGAACAGAATCTATTTTAAACGGTAGATCCCGGTCTAACTTGATTACAAAGCGTTGGGCGATACTGTACTGACATCCTTTCACCGTATAAAGGGATATTTTTATATCACCTATGTTTTCTATATCACTGAGTATAAATTACTTTTTCTTTTGACACACGCTATATAACGGGGATATTTTTATATCCCATGTTTCCTATATCGCTAAGTATAAATAGCTTTTTTTTTTTGGCACACGCTATATAAGGCGATATTTTTATATCACCCATGTATCGCTATATCGCTGACACACGTAAAAATTCTTTTTCTTTGACACACCTATAAAACGGAAATATTCTTATATCCGATTTACAAACGAAAATACAAATACGTAAGATTTAATAAAAGCAAACTATAAGTCAGTTTCAAATTTGAAATTTGATTATTTTTCCTTAGTGAAAGTTTACGAAGACGAAACTTTATATTTAAATAAAGCACGATCGATATTTTCAGCTGCATGTGTGTGCTCACAACCTAGGCACTTTAGAATGCTAATCCCTCTCCATATTCATAATCCTCGATGTTGCACGTGGAAGGAAATACTCGCTATATTTTAATTAAAGCCACTGGAGTTTTAGGAATTTGCAATGCTTATGAAGTCTCATTAGCTCCTCATATCGTTTTTTTAACCACCAAAGAGTTGCATTATATTTAATCTAAATTTTAAACTTAGTATTATATAAACAATGTATCATTTTTGATTCAATGCACATTAAATCAAAGAATTACAATATGTACATTGTATTTAGTCATCAAAAATATACAGTATTATTTCATATTAAATATTTTTAAAATTTAATTCTTTTTAGAAAAGAATTATATTAACGCAATATAATTCAAGGTGGTAATTAATTTGTCACTGGAATTCTTATACAATAACTTTTTACCAATTACAATTTTTGTTAGTAATATATAAAATTAATTAGTTTATTTAAAGGCCAATAAATAGTTTTTACTTGTAAGCTCATATTTAATGACAATTTATAATGATAAATGAAACTTTATTTAATGTTTTCGATTTCTAACAAGTTCTATTGGTTTTCCTTTTGAGAGTAAGACGTGTTTTTAATCATAATTGTAGATTTTAAGATATGTTTCACAAAATCTTTATTAGTTGAAACAAAGGAAGGTATTGAATTGTTTACATGAAATTAATTAAACATTTTTAAGAACGAAATTATCTTTACAACACTTCCGGTAGAAAATGAATGATACAAAAATTAGATATTTTCTCATTCATTAAATTAAGAATAATAACATAATGAATGATTTATAGACTCATAAAACAATTGGAGAAAGAAAATAATATTTGAAATATTTGCTGTCGTATTCTTACTTAAAGAAATTTTTCAGCAATATAACTATTCTCATTTACAACTGGATGCTTTAATACATTAATATTAATATTCATTTGAAAATTTGGACTATTTAAAAATAAATAAATAAAATTTTAAAGCAGATAACTTAAGTATTTAGTCCGTTTGCATCATAAGTACATATATGTGCTGCAATATCCTGGCATCATCACCGAAGCACACACATGGGCATTAGTGCAAAGTGTTAATTGCAAACTGATTAAAAGTATTTTTCCTGAAAATCAGCAATTATAAAAAACTAATAAAAAATACAAACCAAATAAATTAAAACCAAATAAAAAAAAATTAATATATTTTATATATATATTAAATTCAACATGGACATTATATATATATTAAATTCAACATGGACTTGAATTTCAAATTATTAAACAATAATCTAATCATTATAATTTGATCAGTTTATAAAAGGAAAAATAAAAATAATAATTATTTTAAATGTATGCCGTCATATGTGGAGCTATTTATTTCATAAAACAATAAAAAACGTATCGAGCATTTAATATTCAGTAGTAAAAAAAAAACTATTTTTATTAACAATTAAAACTAAACGAAATCAATTTGAGCAACTCCATTATTTAACAGTCTTTACATCAGATTTTAAAAACAAATTAACCTCTATATTCAAATTAGCTAACTCATTTTACAGTAAATAACCTTATCGTAAATCACCATTAAAAACATCAAAAAAAGAAAAGGTTTTCGCAACAATCCAAAACTACAAAACTCGTTATCATTCGAAATTTGATACCATAATCTATACAGCATTATCAATTATCTTAAAAAGAATCAATCAGTAATACACGAAAGAAAAGAATTCTAATCCTCAGTAGTGATTTACCATTAATTACGGATTGCAAAATCATCAGAAAGAAGCTTGCATTTTCCACCGTCTATTCATTACGCTTAAAAATCGCCGTTTAATTCGGTGGATTCATTATTTTTAATAATTGAAAAATCTCTCTCGCCCTTTCTCAATGAGAAACACTTGGTCAGTGCCATAAATTGAAAATTCCTATTTATAACCACAGAGAAAAGAGAGGGTTTCGTGAAAAAAAAGGAAGAAATATCAGCGAAAAGAAACTTTTTAATTAGTTTATGTAATTATCTCTCTTTCGCATTATCTGCCTTTACAGGAACTCACTTAAGGACTGTTCACCATTAGGCGCCAATTAAGATAACTCCGATGAATTTATTTGCCAAATGGAATAATTTGTGGTGCTTAGAATTTCATTAGTAATTTTGGTTTTCTTTACTTTTTTTTTCAGTCTTTAATTTCGGTTTTCCAATACCGCCAAAGTAGTGTAGTGTCTTTCAGTACTTTGAAATTTCTAGAAAATTTTATTCCCAATTGTATCCACCTTAAAATGAGTTTAAAATATTTAAAAGTCAGATAAAGTAAGAGGAATTGTTTGAAGATAATTACTTTTATAAATGTGTGTGTGTTAGTGATGTTTATAAAACATGCTTTCTGCAATTTACTGATGTATTGCTTTTTTTTTTTAGTATTTCTTCAAATAGTTTGAATAAGTTTGTCAATATATTTTTTTTTTTTTTATCATTTTGAAATATCTAACAAGGTTTTTAAGAGCATTTTGATGATTACGACAACTTTAAGCCATAGTGATCTCATAAATAGATTAATCAATTACGGGTGCTCCATAATAAATTATCGATTAAAACCACGGTTGGTTAATTTACGTATCGATTGTCGAAATCTGAAACTTTTATAGTTGGTACAAACAAAGTTAATTAAAAATAAATTAAAAATTTATATATTTAAAATTATTTAAATTAATGCAACATCTATTGAATTTAAAATTATAAAACAATAATCTAATCATTATAATTTATTCAATTTATAAAAGGAAAAAAAAAATAAAGTAAAAATTATTTTGAAATGTTTGTCACGCTGTTTGGATGCGATTTATTTCATTTTCATAAAACCAGTTAAAAAAGTATCGTTAATTTAAACGCTAAACAGTATAAGAATTTTTTTTTTCATTGATAATTAAAACTAAAGAAAACCAATTAAGCAACTCGATTATTTAACAGTTTTTTACATCAGATTTCAAAAACAAATTAACCTCTATATTCAAATTACAGTCTGAGTTAAAACTTTAAGGCCAGTCGTAAACATTTTTGAAAAAATAGAAACATTTAAACTGAGGAATTAAAATACCATTTGATTGACAATTATTGAACTTAAATAAAAGTAAAAAGTAGAAAAATTAATTTGCAGATATTTTATTATTAAAATATTACAGAACACACAGATGAATATTTGAGCCTGGTAAAAACTTTAAGGCCAACATAGAAAATAACATATAAGAAAAAAATTCCAAATTCTTAGAAAGGTTGCGTAGGAGCCATTACATTCGAATTACGTTCAAATATTCTTGTTTTCATGGAGGAAACGAGTTTTTGACAAAAATTGTGGAGTCGGTTTTATACCATTCATCTTCGATAGTAGATTTCAGCTCTGTTGTTGATGTAAAATGTCTCCCATTTGCATAAACTCTTCTTGCTAAGTCAGCCCAAAGGTTCTCGATTGGGTTGAGGTCAGGTAAGATCTAGCTGGCCATTTCACAGTTTCAACATTGTTGACTTGGAACCAATTTTTTTTACTGTTACTCCGAATGGATCGTACACCATTGTCTTGATGATATTTTCAATTTTTCTCCAGGAAGACATTCAGCTTGGAAAAAAGATGATTGGTTAGGACATTTTGGTATCCTTTACTGAATTCATTCTACCTAAAACGAATGCAATTGAACCCACACCCCTCTAAGAAAAACAGCCCCAAGTCTTTGACAGACCATCCACCAAATTGGCACTTGGAGAATATTTCTTTTTTCATTTCTTATATCATACCAGTAGAAATTCCAGCCATCTGGTCCATCCAAATTCCATTTTTTTTCGTCAGAAAAATAATTTCTACCCATTGGTTGCCCAGGTCATGACTTTCTGGTCAAAGTTCAAACGCTCTATTTTGTGTCTCTGATTATAGAACAGGGCTTAGTCAATTTTGCTGTATAAGTGTACCTTCCAGACCTTTTAATTGTGTTATAAATCGTTTTTGACAAACTTTTAAATCTGTCGTCGGAATCAGTTTTTGAAATATGACTACTTTCCAGCATTTTGATGCAAGTTGGCAAACTCTTCTTTCATCACGCGAGCAAATGATTAATCTTCCCCCAGTATTCTTTTTAACATAATTGTCTTTCAATTTTTAAAAATTGTTGACTACAGTCTTTGATCTTCCTATCTTTATCGCAATAGCACGACTACTCATTCCTGTTGATGACAAAGCTTCGATCTGTCCTCTTTCAAGATCAGTTAACTTCTTACCCCTTCGCCATCTTCACAAAGATCACCAATACTTCGAAGAAACGTATGACAAATATGAAAATTGCAGCGTTGTCACAAGCTAGTAGTTGCAATGGTAATTACACGATTATATTATATTGATATTTATTTATGACTGGTGACCTTAAAGTTTTTACTCATAAAGCAGAAATACTAACTTTGTAAATAACCCCATGTTTCTCATAATTATGTATTTACTAAATCATGTTTATAGCATTTATTTCTTATCAATGAACTTTAATAATTAATATTATTTGAATCCCTTTTATTTCATTTTACATTTTCTCAAAAATTTTTACTAGCCTTAAAGTTTTTACTCAGGCTGTAGCTAACTAATTTCACAGTAAATAACCTAATCGTAAATCACCATTAAAAACATAAAAAGTTATCAACAAATGAAAGGTTTTCACAACAATCTAACTACAAAACTCGTTATCATTCGCAATTTGATGCCATAATCTATACCGCATTATCAAGTATTTTTAAAAATCAATCAGTAATACAAGAAAGAAAAGAATTCTAATCCTCAACCTGTGATTTACCATTAATTACGGATTGCAAAATCGTCAGAAAGAAGCTTGTATTTTCCATCGTCTATTCATTACGCTTAAAAATCGCTGTTTAATTCGGTGGATTCATTATTTTTAATAATTGAAAAATCTCCCTCGCACTTTCTCAATGAGAAACACTTGGTCAGTGCCATAAATTGAAAAATTCTATTTATAACCACAGAGAAAAGAGTGGGTTTCGTGAAAAAAAGGAAGAAATATCAACGAAAAGAAACTTTTAATTAGTTTATGTAATTAGCTCTCTTTCGCATTATCTGCCTTTACAGGAACTCACTTAAGGACTGTTCACCATTAGGCGCCAATTAAGATAACTCCGATGAATTTATCGCCAAATGGAATAATTTGCAGTGCTTAGAATTTCAGTAGTAATTCTGGTTTTCTTTTTTTTTTTTCTTTTTAATTTTGGTTTTCCAATACCGCCAAAGTAGTGTAGTGTCTTTCAGTACTTTGAAAATTCTGGAAATTTTATTCCCAATTGTATTCACCTTAAAATGAGTTTAAAATATTTAAAAGTCAGAAGGGCATACGAGGAATTATTTGAAATAATTACTTTTATAAATGTGTGTGTGTGTTAATGGCATTTATAAAAGATGGTTTCTGCAATTTTCTGATATATTTCATTCAGTTTGTAAGTATTTCTTCTAACAATCTAACATTTATTCAGTTTGAATAAGTTTGTCTTTTTTATCATATTGAATTATTACCATTTTAAAAATATTTTGATGATATGGAAGAATTTTTAAATTTTTTGCATGATGCAAAATGATTAATCGATTGTATAATAAATTATCGATTAAAACGATGGTTGCTTAATTTATATCGATTGTTTAAATCTGAAATTTTGTCATTTGTACAAAAATTAGTTAAACATAAATTAAAAATTAATATATTTATATTTATTTAAATTAATGCAACATGTACTTGAATTTCAAATTATAAAACAATAATCTAATCCTTATAATTTAATCAGTTTATAAAAAGGAAAAATAAAATAAAATGAAATAATTATTTTAAATGTTTGAAGCCATATGTCGAGGTATTTATTTCAATTTCATAAAATAATAAAAAACATAGTGTGCATTTAAAATTTCCCAGTGAAAGAAATTTTTTTTTGACAATCCAAAAACTAAACGAAATCATTTAAGCAACTCGATTATTTAACTGTCTTTACAACAGATTTTAAAAATAAATTAACCTCTATATTCAAATCAGCTAACTCATTTCACAGTAAATAACCTAATCGTAAATCACCATTAAAAACAAACAACTCATCCTCAAATAATGAAAGGCTTTCGCAACAATCTAACTACAAAACTCGTTATCATTCCAAATTTGATACCATAATCTATACCGCATTATCAATTACTTAAAAAAAATCAATCAGTAATACACGAAAGAAAAGAAATGTTATCCTGAGTAGTGATTTACCATTAATTACGGATTGCTAAATCATCAGAAAGAAGCTTGCATTTTCCATCGTCTGCTCCTCATTACATTTAAAAATCGCCGTTTAATTCGGTGGATTCATTATTTTTAATAATTGAAAAATCTCCCGCGCACTTTCTCAATAAGAAACACTTGGCCAGTGCCATAAATTGAAAAATTCTATTTATAACCACAGAGAAAAGAGGGTTTCGTGAAAAAAAAGGAATAAATATCAGCTAATAGAAACTTTTAATTAGTTTATGTAATTAGCTCTCTTTCGCATTATCTGCCTTTACAGGAACTCGCTTAAGGACTGTTCACCATTAGGCGTCAATTAAGATAACTCCGATGAATTTATCGCCAAATGGAATAATTTGCGGTGCTTAGAATTTCATTAGTAATTTTGGTTTTCTTTACTTTTTTTTTCAGTCTTTAATTTCGGTTTTCCAATACCGCCAAAGTAGTGTAGTGTCTTTCAGTACTTTGAAAATTCTAGAAAAATTTTATTCCCAATTGTATCCACCTTAAAATGAGTTTAAAATATTTAAAAGTCAGAATAGAGTAAGAGGAATTGTTTGAAGATAATTACTTTTATAAATGTGTGTGTGTTAATGGCATTTATAAAATATGCTGTCTAGAATTTCCTTATGTATTGTGTTTAGTTTTTTAGTATTTCTTCAAATAGTTTGAATAATTTTTGTTTTTTTTATCGTTTTGAAATATTGCCATCTTTACAACATTTTGATGATATGGGACAATTTTTCGAATGATGCAAATGATTAATCGATTGTATAATAATTTATCGATTACAACCACGATTGCTTAATTTATATCGATCATTGAAATCTGAAATTTTGTCATTGGTACAAACAATGTTAATTAAAAAATTAAATTTATTTTAAATTATTTAAATTAAATGCAAAATAAAATTGAATTTCAATTTATTAAACAATAATCTAATCATTTTAATTCAATCAGTTTTTACAAAGGAAAAATAAAATAAAATAAACTAATTATTTTAAGTTTGCCACCATATTTGGAGCTACTTATTTCATTTTCATAAAATAAAAAAAAAAATGTATCGCTTTTACATTTAAAATTTGGCAGTGTAAAAACTTTTTATTCATAATTAAAACTAAACGAAATCAATTTAAGCAACTCGATTACTTAACATTTACATCAGAATTTAAAAATAAATTAACTTCTGTATTCAAATAAGCTAACTAATTTCACAGTAAATCACCATCAAAAATATTTAAAAAATTAAAAATGAAAGGTTTCACAACAATCTAACTACAAAACTCGTTATCATTCTCAATTTGATGCCATAATCTATACCACATTATCAATTATTTTTAAAAAAAATCAATCAGTAATACACGAAAGAAAATAATTCTAATCCTCAGTAGTGATTTACCATTAATTACGGATTGCAAAATCACCAGAAAGAAGCTTGCATTTTCCATCGTCTATTCATTACGCTTAAAAATCGCCGTTTAATTAGGTGGATTCATTATTTTTAATAATTGAAAAATCTCCCGCGCACTTTCTCAATGAGAAACACTTGGTCAGTGCCATAAATTGAAAAATTCTATTTATAACCACAGAGAAAGAGAGGGTTTCGTGAAAAAAAGGAAGAAATATCAGAGAAAAGAAACTTTTAATTAGTTTATGTAATTAGCTCTCTTTCGCATTATCTGCCTTTACAGGAACTCGCTTAAGGACTGTTCACCATTAGGCGCCAATTAAGATAACTCCGATGAATTTATCGCCAAATGGAATAATTTGTGGTGCTTAGAATTTCATTAGTAATTTTGGTTTTCTTTACTTTTTTTCAGTCTTTAATTTCGGTTTTCCAATACCGCCAAAGTAGCGTAGTGTCTTTCAGTACTTTGGAAAATTCTAGTAATTGTATTCTCAATTGTATTCGCCTTAAAAGGAGTTTAAAATATTTAAAAATCAGAATAGAGTAAGGGGAATTATTTGGTGATCATTACTTTTATAAATGTGTGTGTCTTAACGGCATTTATAAAGATGCTCTCTACAATTTTCTGAAATTTTGCATTTTTTTAGTATTTCTTCAAATACGTTAAGCCGCATATGTTTAAATATATTAGGATTTTTTTTTTTGCATACTTTGAAAATGATAATTTTGAATGTTAAATTTGTTTAACAACGCCTTTTCATAATATTTAAAAGATGTAAGATGAATTATTTGAAGACAACTACTTTTTTAAAATGTGTCTTTTTTGGTGTTTAAAAGTAGCTTTTTGAAAGTTTCATTACATGATACAATTAGTTTCCAATAATTTTCAAATTAATTAAGGTCACATGTAAATCAAAATGTTCTGTTTTTGTTATACTCTCCAAAATTTCAATTGTTTAATACTGAATAGGCGTTAAATATTACTATATTTGTACGTCTTAAACCACACTGGAATAGCTAGTATAAATATAGGGTTGCAAAATGTCTCTTAACAATTTCAAAATTTTAGTCAAATTAAATGACAGATGAGTGATTAGTAATAAAAAATGTTTTACTTCATTTATACATTAACGTTTTCTCTTCATTTAAGTTTAAGTTAATACATCTCTCTGTATGCACACAATTAAATGCAGCGTAGCACATCAGAATGGTACTCGTTTTCATGGCATGTTTGCTGGCGTTTTTAAATTACTCATGTCCCTTTACTTTTGTTTGATATAGATGTCATTAAAATATCCGTGGATAACTCGCACACCAGATGTCTCCCCTCTCAAGAAGCACATCAAAATGGTACTCGGTTTAGTGTCATGTTTACATTAGCATACCCTTATGAATGGTGGCAATGCCACCAGTGATTCTCTGCTTTAAACTAGTCATGCCCCTTTACATTTATTACCTCTCGATTTCTTTCTGTGGATCGCTAACGACATTGCAACAATATGGGGATGTGCTACAATGACAAAAAAAAATCTAGTACAATCTTCATGTGCTGCGTGCAACAAAATGGTAGAAGTGTTTTAAAATGGGCCAAAAATTAAATGCATACGTCATGTTTTATAATAATTTCCATTTATCTGTCTTTTCATTTCCATTGTAATAAATTTATGAAATTGTAAAAAGATTTTATGATTTTTTCTAAAAATTGTATAGAGATTACATAATGAATTTACATATTATTGATTAGATTAATGAGATATAGTAAAAAAGAACTTGATAGATTATCTATGTCTAAATATGAGATAATCGATTATTGGGATTTTCAAGTGTAGGAGAGTTAGCGTAACATTGGAAACAATTTAACAAGTATGATAAAATCAAGAAATCAAGTACCAGAAAGTAAATATGCTAAATGCATAAAAACTGTAAAATAAGTTATTTGTTGCTAACGCAAACAAATTGCTGGTGTTTGTGTTTTAAATAACATAGAGTGTAAAATCTTAAAAATCTACACAAATTTTATAGATTTAAATTATAGCAAAAATTAGTTTCTTTATTAATAACACTATTTCGTGAAACAGATTAATTATACACAGAATAAATTTCAGGTTTCCAAGTCAACCCTACATAAAACTAATGCTCAGGTTATAGCATCAGAACATTTTTATGATATCAAATGAAATAGGATTTAATATCAATAACAGATATTAATCCCACTGGACCATAAATGTCCTTAACCTTAAATTAATTTTTAGTGCCTTGAGACCTATTTATAACAATCTGCAGAACTGATATCATAATGGTTTTTCTATATTAAGTCCGATTATTGGATAAATCTAGGTTACTAATAACATATATGAACATTCCTAAAAGCTACATTTATAAAACAATTATGTTTAAATACAAAAATATTGAAAAATACAAATATTTATTTAAATTAAAAAAATTAACTTACATTTAAACAGATATAATTTATAACAGATATATATCCCATTGGACATTAAATGTCCATAAACTTAAATTAATTTTGAGTGCCTTGAGACCTACTTATATCTTCAGAAATAATATCATAATGACTTTTCTATATAATAAATCTCAATCTTGGATAAATCTAGGATATCAATAGCATAAATGAACATTCCCCAAAGTTTCATTTATATAACAATTATGTTTAAAAACAAAAAAAATGTAAATAAAAATGTATATATTCATTTAAATTTAAAAAAAAAAAAAATTTTTAAACCTATATAATTTATGACAGACATTGTTCCCATTGGGACATAAATATCCTTAACCCTAAATTAATTTTTAGTGCCTTGAGGCCCATTTATAACAATCTGCAGAACTAATATCATAATGGCTTTTATATATGATAAATTCGAATCATGGATAAATCTAGGGTACAAACAGCATTCATGAACATTCACCAAAGCTTCATTTATATAATAATTAAGTTTAAAAAACGCACAAAGTGTAAATATTTACTTAAATTAAAATTAATTAATTTAAGTTTTAAAATTTAAATCGTATTTAAATGAATTTGAAAACCATCATTTTTTTCTTAAATTCAAACAAATATGCTTGTTGATTTGGTGCTTGATTTTTATTTACAAAATCACGCTTTGGCTAAGCAATAAAATAATAAGATTAAAATCCTGTTCAGTAAACAGGATGATTCAGATTATACATGAGAAAAATAACAAATTGATCGCATTTCTTATCAGAAAAGACTTTCTTTTTAAAGTATATGCAGCTAATGGTCTGATAACTAATGGTAATCTTATTTCTATATAAAATTGCCTTAAATGAAATTACTGAAGTAAATAAACAAAAAATCGATCGATGCTTTTAGAATATAAATGCTTTACTAAATCTAATCTATACTTATTTTTTATTTCTAAACAAAGAGAAATAGAATATTCAAAAGAAAGCATTAATGGTATATATATATAATGTTCAAATCCTTTATGTGCATAAGAATTATTGTAATACAATACAGACAAATCATCCAGTGAATTACGAAAGTAATTGTATTATTGTTATTACGGAGCAATATCTGAAATACATTTTCTATACTAACATTTACTACTTTTTTTACAAGTGGCCATATTGATATTATATAGTGGAATCAGTCTATTGTATATAAGATAATATAATTAATGAATAGATGTAAGACACTAATGTAACATTATTAATAGTTGTTATAAGTTAAAGATATAATCTAGAATTATATTTCATTAAGAATATTTTTTTGAATCGAGAGAGAGTATGCTTTTTTTCATAAGTAAAATCAACTATCGGAATTCTATTTATTATTAGATAGGATGATACTTAATCTTGCATATACAAGATTAAACAAGTATCTAACATAAATATTCAAAAAAAAAAAAGAAATTATTTTTGGAATATTATTAATTTCTATTATATAGGGTTTATATTTTGCAACTTATTTATATTCTAATATTTTAAAAGAATAAGATATTAAAGATGGCAAGAATAAATAGTAAATATATCTTCCAATAATTGTGTTTTGTTAGATAACTAGTATCAAAAAGATTTACAAATTGAACGAACGGTTTACGAATTTATATTGGCAATATAGTACGAATATTTACTACCTGTATTGGTTATAAATATTTGTTCAAACTGTATATTTTTTAACTTGGCAATTTAAAAATCAAATAACTTTTACCAAACATAAACTAATTTACTTTCAGTTATTGTCAATAGCATAAGGAAAATCATCTTTATTCAAGATAGCCACTATAACCCTTTTTATAGTGCCGAAACGGTTTACGAATATATTTTGGCATTATAGTTTGTAAGAATATTTACTACTTGTATTGGTTATAAATGTTTGTTTAATTTATATTTTTTAAACCAAGTGATTTAAAGGTATTATTTTTTTAACAAACATAAACTAATTTACTTTCAATTCTTGACTATATCTTAAGGTAAACCAACTTCTTTATTCAAGATTGGAATTACAACTCTTTTTATAGTGTTGAAACGGGTTACGAACTGAACGAACGGTTTACGAATTTATATTGTCAATACAGTTTATACGAATATTTTTACAACCTGTATTGGTTAAAACTATTTGTTCAAACTGTATTTTTTTAACCTGCCAACTTAAAAGGCAAATAACTTTTACCGAACATAAACTAATTTACTTTCATTTTTTGTCAATAACATAAGAAAAAACATCTTTATTCAAGATGGGCACTCTAACCCTTTTTATTGTGCCGAAACCTTTTAGGAATTTATTTTATCATTAAAGTTTATACGAATATTTACAACATGCATAAGTTATAAATTTTTTGTTCAAACTGTATTTTTATTTAACCAGGCAATAACAAACATAAACTATTATACTCTCAATTCTTGACAATATCATAAGCTATATAATATGATATTCTTGACAATATCATATTATTGGCTATGAATATTTGTTCAGACTGTATTGTTTTAACAGGCAACTTAACAGTAATTATTTTTAAAAAAATTACTTTCAATTCTTGAGAATAGCAACTTTATTAAAAATGGATATTATAACCGCCTTATAATGACGGAACGGTTTACGAATCGTCAATGCAGTTTGTACGAATATTTACTACATGTATTGGTTATATTTACTCAAACTGTATTATTTTTAACCTGGCAACTTAAAAGTTATAACTTTTACCAAGCATAAATAAATTTACTTACAATTCTTGACAATAGCCTATCCTGGGAAACCATCTCCTTTATTTAAGACATTTCAAACCTCTCAGATTAAATCCAAAATTTTACTGGTATGCTGATCTTAGGAGAGGGAACTACTAAAGTAAAAGCTTTTTCAAATAGCCTTTTAATCCAGCCTGGTTGAAGTAATACCGTTTGAATAAATATAACCAATACATGTAATATATATTCGTAAAAATTGTATTGACAATTAAATTCGTAAACCATTCCTCCGATTTGTAAGGCGTTTTGGCACTATAAAAAGGGTTATAACGTCCATTTTCAATAACGAAAATGGTTTTCCTTATGCTATAGTCAAGAATTTAAAGTAAAATAGTTTATGGTTTTGTAAAAGCTATTTGACAAATTTCTTTATCTATTTAATGTACACCAGAATTGAAAACAAGCAGATATAAAATGTCGTTTCTCATACGAACGCAATAATTCTAGATTTACAGGTCTTATGAAAAACAATTCCTTTCTGTCAGTTTTTTTTTTCATCTGAATTCAAAAAATAACGCACCATTAGAACTTATATGTTTTTGAAGTTAACATACTTACATTAATAAATTATTTCTTTTTTTCATTCCAAAAAAAACAAAGAATCATCAAGAAATTTAGGTAAAATCTATTTCCTCCAGTAAAAAATCTCACTTCTTTAACTATCTGTCATTTTTTTCTCTGATTTATTCAGTAAATGATCATTTTTATCTATTTAATTTAATCAGACATTCATTAATCAGACATTAATGAATAGAAAAATAAAGCAGATAAAATGTCGTTTCTCTTAAGAACACCATAATTCTAGATTTGCAAGACCAGAACCCATTATAAACCAACACTCATTCATAAATTTTATTTCTCTGTCCACATTAAGAGCACCGTTATAAAATACCCTACAAATCACTACCCTACACCACGAACATTTATTAGAATGCTAGTGAACTATGGCCCTAAAGAAACCATTAACAAATTCAAGAAAATGTCTGGAGAAATTTTTATCGCCTTCTAGGACAAATTCCATCTCGGCGGCATGGAAACGAAAATAGAATCATACGCAGAGAGATAAAGTGGGCGTAACAAAAGAATTCTTCCCTCCTTTTTTTCTTCTTTTGTTGTTGTTATTATTATTATTATTTTCCATGCGACACGATTTCTTAGGCACCCAGACCCAAAATCACTGGGTATGCCCACTCTCCAAAATGCATTTTTATTGGAGATAAATTGAAAAAGCTCTTTGGGGAACGCAGTTCAACAGCAGAAATTACCGAATTTTTGAGTTTTAAAACTGGCTTCTTTTTTCCAGATAAGAACGAAGATTGGGTGGATAGAATGTTTTTGAGCGTGTTCTTCTCTTCTTTTTAGAATTTTCGATCCCGAAAGTTGGAATGAAATTTTCGTCACCGGTTTTGAACGTCAAAATTTTTCCCATTTTCGTTGTGAGTAATAACGTGAATATGAGAACCCCTTAGGAATTAAGAATTAGGAAAACGGGAAATGAGGATTCTGGGATTCCGTCGCTTATGTATGAACTGGAAATCAGATGAGAACACTAAGGAATAGGGGTGGAGGTTCTGTTCCCCACTCCCAAGATCAACTTAACAAATATTTTGGATTCCATCGAGAAGTTTTCACTATCTTGAAGAAAGAGATGGTTTTCCATAGGATATTGTCAAGAATTGAAAGTAAATTAGTATATGTTTGGTAAAAGTTATGACTTTTAAGTTTCCAGGTTAAAACAATACAGTTTAAATAAATATTTATAACCAATACATGTAGCAAATATTCGTACAAATTATATTGAAAATTAAATTCGTAACTGTTCGTTCGATTTGTAAGCCTTTTTGACTGTATAAAAAGTGTTATAATACCCACATTGAATAAAAAAATGTTTTTTCCTTAAGCTATCGTCAAGAAATGAAAGAAAAATAATTTATGTTTGTAAAAGTCATTTGAGAAATTTCTTTATCTATTTAATTTACACCAGCAGATATAAAGGTCGTCGTTTCTCTTAAGAAGACTATAATTCTAGATTTACAGATCTTATGAAAAATAATTTTTTTCTGCAAATTTTTTTTCAACCTGAATTAAATAAATACATCAACATCAAAATTTTAAGTTTTTGAAGTAACATTTTGATATTAATAAATTATTTCTTTTTATTCCGAAAAATAATGACTCATCAAGAAATTCATTTGAAGCATTATTACTTCTAGTCAAAATCTCATTTCTTTAACTATCTGTCATTTTTTACCTCTCATTTATTCATTAAACGATCTATTTTATCTATTTGTTTTTCGCCAGACAATTCTCAATGGAAAAAAAAATAAAGCAGATATAAAATGTCGTTTCTCTTAAGAACACCATAATTCTAGATTTGCAGGGCCAGAACCCATTATAAACCAACACTCATTCTTAAATTTTATTCTCTGTCCGCATTAAAAGCACCATTATAAAAATACCCTACAAATCACTACCGTACACTACGAGCATTTATTAGAATGCTATGCTGAACTATGCCCCTAAAGAAAGCATTAACAAATTCAAGAAAAGGTCTGGAGAAATTTTTATCTCTCATTCTAGGACAAATTCCATCTCGCGGCATGGAAACTAAAAATGGAATCATACGCAGAGAGATAAAGTGGGTGTAATAAAAGAATTCTTCCCTTCTTTTTCTTCTTTTTTTGTTATTATTATTATTATTATTTTCCATGCGACACAATTTCTTAGGCACCCATACCCCAAAAACTGAGTATGCCCAAAAAAAATGCATTTTTATTGGAGATAAATTGAAAAAGCTCTTTGGGGGAACGCAGTTCAACAGCAGAAAACTGACGCATTTTGGGTTTTAAAACTGGCTTCTTTTTTCCAGATAAGAACGAAGATTGGGTGGATAGAATGTTTTGAGCGTGTTCTTCTCTTCTTTTTTAGAATTTTCGATCGCGAACGTTGGAATGAAATTTTCGTCACCGGTTTTGAACGTCGAAATTTTCCCATTTTCGTTGTGAGTAATAACGTGAATATGAGAACCCCCAGGAATTAAGAATTAGGAAAACGGGAAAAGAGGATTCCGGGATTTCAGCGCTTATGTATGAACAAGAAATTTGACGAGAACACTGTGTGCAAGGAATAGGGGTGGAGGTTCTGTTCTGTTCCCTCCCTCCGAAGATCAGCATACGAGTAAAATTTTGCATTCCATCTGAGATGTTTTCAATGTCTTGAATAAAGGAGATGGTTTCCCTTAGGCTATTGTCAAGAATTGAAAGTTAATAAGTTGATGTCTTGTAAAAGTTTTCACTTTTAAAATGCTAGATTAAAACAATACAGTTTGAATAAATATAACCAATACATGTTGTACATATTGGTTCAAATTGAAATGGCACTAAGCCTTTTGACTGTATAAAAATTTATTTACACCAGAATGGATAAAAAGCATATATAAGATGTCGTTTTTCTTAAGAACATCTTAATTCTAGATTGATGGACCTTAAGAAAAATACTTTTTTACTAACTGAATTCAAGAAATACAGCATCATCAAAATTTGTATGTTTTTGAAGTTAACATATTGATATTAAGAAATTGTTTCTGTTTTTATTAAAAAAAAACCAAAGAATCATCAAGAAATTCATTTGAAGTATTATTTCATTTCTTTAACTACCTGTCATTTTTTTCGCTCTCATTTATTCAAAAACGATCTTCTTTATCTATTTAATTTAAGCCAGACAATTTTCAATGGAAAAAATAAAGCAGACAAAATGTCGTTTCTCTTAAAAACACCATAATTCTAGATTTGCAGGACCAGAACCCATTATAAACCAACAATCATTCATAACTATCTTTCTCTGTTCACATTAAAAGCACCGTTATAAAGATACCCTACAAATCACTACCCTACACTACTCACATTTATTAGAATGCTACGCTGAACTATGCCCCTAAAGAAACCATTAACAAATCCAAGAAAAGGTCTCAGAAACATTCTAGGACAAATTCCATCTCGGCGGTTTGGAAACGAAAATGGAATCATACGCAGAGAGATAAAGTGGGCGTAACAAAGAATTCTTCCCTCCTTTTTCTTCTTTTGGTTGTTATTATTATTATTATTATTATTTTCCATGCGACACAATTTCTTAGGCACCCAAACCCAAAATCACTGGTATGCCCATCTCCAAAATGCATTTTTATTGGAGATAAATTGAAAAGCTCTTTGGGGAACGCAGTTCAACAGAAGAAATTGACGAATATTTTGGGTTTTAAAACTAGCTTCTTTTTTCCAGATAAAAACGAAGATGGGATAAATAGAAAGTTTTGAGCGTGTTCTTCTCTTTTTTTTTAAGAATTTTCGATCGCGAACGTTGGAATGAAATTTTCGTCACCGGTTTTGAACGTCAAAATTTTCCCATTTTCGTTGTGAGTAATAACGTGAATATGAGAATCCCCAGGAATTAAGAATTAGGAAAACGGAAAAAGGATTTCGGGATTCCGTCGCTTATGTATGAACTAGAAATCCGACGAGAACACTGTGTACTAGGAATAGGGGTGGAGGTTTGTTCGCCTCCTCCCAAGATCAGCATACGAGAAAAATTTTGGATTCCATCTGAGAAGTTTTCAATGTCTTGAATAAAGGAGATGGTTTCCCTTAGGCTATAGTCAAGAATTGAAAATAAATTAGTTTATGTTTGGTAAAAGTTATTACTTTCAAGTTGACAGGTTAAAACAATACAGTTTGAATAAATGTAAATAATCGTACAAATTGCATTTACAATTAAATTCGTAAACCGTTCTTCAGACTCGTAAACCGTTTTTGACATTATAAAAACGATTATATAGTAGTGCCAATCTGGAATAAAAATAGGTGTTCCTTATGCTATTGACAGGAATTAAGTAAAATATTTTATGCTTGGTAAAAGTTATTACATTTAAATTATCTGGTTAAAACAATACAGTTTGAATAAATATTTATGGCCAATACAGGTAGCAAATATTCGTACAAATAATATTGATAATATAAATTCGTAAGCCCGTCCGATTCGTAAGCTGTTTTGAGACTATAAATAGGATTATAAATATGGAATAAAAAGAATATGGTTACCCTGATGTTGTTTTCAAGAATTGGAAATAAACTAGTTTATTTTTGGAAAAAGTTATTATTTTTAAATTGCCTAATTAAAACAATACAGTTTAAATTGCAGCGTAGAAGAGAAGGATTCTTTTATTATGCCCCACATTCAATTGTTGATGCTGTTGTATTTATTGAATTCCGTTGAGAAAAATAGACAGCAAAAAATATTTTCCATAAGACCTGTAAATCTAGAATTATAGTGTTCTTAAGAGAATTGACATTTTATATCTGCTTTTATGTCTGCTGGTGTAAATTAAATAGATAAAGAAAATTTGTCTGATAACTCTTACCAAAATATTTTACTTTTTGATAACAGGATAAGGAAAAGCATTTTTTTTATTATATATGAGCATTGTAACTCTTTTTAAAAGTGCCAAAATGGCTTACGAAATGAAGGAATTATTTACGAATTTAACCATCAATACAATTTGAACGACTATGTAACACATGTATTGGTTATATTTAATCAAACTGTATTGTTTCTTTTACCAAACATCAACTAATTTACTTTCAATTCTTCACAATAGCATAAGAAAAATCATCTTCTTTATTCAAGGTGGACATTGCAATCGCTTTTATAGAGTCAAATAAGCTTACGAATTTAACTGTCAATGCAATTTGAACGAATATTTACTACATGTATTGGTTATAATTATACAAACTGTATTGTTTTAACCTGTCAACTTAAAAGTAATAACTTTTACCAAGCATAAACTAATTTACTTTCAATCTTGACAATATCCTAAGAGAAAACCATCTACTTTATTCAAGACATTCAAAATTTCTCAGATTGAATGGAAAATATTTTTCTAAGCATGCTCATATAGGGAGGGAGGGAACAGAACAGACTTCCACCCCTATTCCTTGCACACAGTGTTCTCGTCAAATTTCTAGTTCATACATAAGCGCTGAAATTCCGGAATCCTCTTTTCCTGTTTTCCTAATTCTTAATTCCTAGGGGGTTCTCATATTCACGTTATTACTCCCAACGAAAATGGGAAAATTTTGACGTTCAAAACCGGTGACGAAAATTTCATTCCAACGTTCGCGACCGAAAATTCTAAAAGAAGAGAAGAACACGCTCAAAACATTCTATCCACCCAATCTTCGTTTTTATCTGGAAAAAAAAGAAGCCAGTTTTAAAACCCAAAAATGCGTCAATTTCTGCTGTTGAACTGTGTTCCCCAAAGAGCTTTTCAATTTATCTCCAATAAAAATGCATTTTGGAGATGGGCATACTCAGTGTTTTTGGGTGTGGGTGCCTAAGAAATTGTGTCGCATGGAAAATAATAATAATAATAACAACAACAAAAAGAAGAAAAAAAAAGAAGGAAGAATTCTTTTATTACGCCCACTTTATCTCGCTGCGTATGATTCTATTTTCGTTTCCATGCCGCGAGATGGAATTCGTCCTAGAATGCGATAAAAATTTCTCCAGGCCTTTTCTTGAATTTGTTAATGGTTTCTTCAGGGGCATAGTTCAGCATAGCATTCTAATAAATGCTCGCTGTGTTGGGTAGTGATTTGTAGGTTATTTTTATAGCGGTGCTTTTAAAGTGGACAGAGAAAGATATTTATGAATGAGTGTTGGTTTATAATGGGTTCTGGTCCTGCAAATACAGTATTATGGAGTTCTTAAGAGAAACGACATATTATATGCTTTATTTTTTCCATTGAGAATTGTCTGGCGTAAATTAACTAGACAAAAGAAGATCTTTTGCTGAATAAATGTGAGAAAAAATGACGGATAGTTAAAAGAAAAAGAGAGGAAATATATTTCACCTAAATTTCTTGAAGATTCTTTGCTTTTCGGAATCACAAAAAGAAATAATAAATTAAAATTAAGTCCCAATATGTTATCTTCAAGAACATACAATTTTTGATAATACTGAATTTATTGAATTGTGGTGAAAAAAATAGGCAGAAAAAATTATTTTTCATAAGACCTGTAAATCTAGAATTATAGTGTTCTTATTAGAAATAGCATTTTATATCTGCTTTTTTTCCATTATGGTATAAATTAAATAGATAAAGATATTTGCCAGATAACTTTTACCAACCATAAACCATTTTACTTTCTGTTTTTGACAACAGCATAAGGAAAACAATTTTTTTTTTTTAAATTATGGACATTATAACACTTTTTTATAGTGCCAAAACAGCTTACGAATCGAACGAACGGTTTACGAATTTAACTGTCAATATAATTTGAACGAATATGTATTACACGTATTGGTTATATTTATCTGTGTTCCTCGCAACTTAAAAGTAAGAACTTTTCCCAAACATAAACTAATTTATTTTCAATTCTTAATAATAGCCTAAGGGAAACCATCTCCTTCATTCAAGACAGTGAAAACTTCTAAGATGGAATGCATAACTTTTCTCTGAGTATGCTGATCTTGGGAGAGGGGGAGAACCGAATATATTTCCACCCCTATTCCTCGTACACAATTTCCAGTTCATACATAAGCGATGGAATCCCGGAATTCACTTTTCCCGTTTTTCTAATTCTTAATTCCTGGGGGGGTTCTCATACTCACGTTATTACTCACAAAGAAAATGGGAAAATTTCGACGTTCAAAACCGGTGACGAAAATTTCATTCCAACGTCCCGATCGAAAATTCTAAGAAGAAGAGAAGAACAGGCTCAAAACATTCTATCCATCCCATCTTAGTTCTTAACTTAAAAAAAAAAAAAAGAAGTTAGTTTTAAAACTCAAAAATGCGTCAATTTCTGCTGTTGAATTGCGTTCCCCAAAGAGTTTTTTCAATTTATCTCCAATAAAAATGTATTTTGGAGATGGGAATACTCAGTGATTTTGGGTGTGGGTGCCTAAGAAATTGTGTCGCATGGAAAATAATAATAATAATAACAACAACAAAAAGAAGAAAAAAAAAAAAAGGGAAGGATTCTTTTATTACGCCCACTTTATCTCTCTGCGTATGATTCTATTTTCGTTTCCATACCGCGAGATGGAATTTGTCCTAGAATGAGAGATAAAAATTTCTCCAGACCTTTTCTTGAATTTGTTAATGGTTTCTTCAGGGGCATAGTTCAGCATAGCATTCTAATAAATGCTCGTGGTGTAGGGTAGTGATTTGTAGGGATATTTTTATAATGGCACATTTAATGTGGACAGAGAAAGAAATTTATGAATGACTGTTGGTTTATAGTGGGTTCTGGTCTTGCAAATCTAGAATTATGGCGTTCTTAAGAGAAACGATATATTATCTCTTTTGTTATTTTTAATTGAGAATTGTCTGGTGTAAATTAAATAGACAAAGACGATCATTTACTGAATAAATGATTTTCAAAAATAGGACAGATAGTTAAAGAAATGAGAGGAATTAAACTTCAACTAAATTTCTTGTTGGTTCTTTGCTTTCTGGGTGACAAAAAAGAAATAATTAATTAAAATAAAGTCTTAATATGTTAACTTCAAAAAAAAAAAATTAATTCTTCAAAATTGGCAATTTTTGATGCTATTGTAATTATTGAATTCAAGTGGAAAAAATAGACAGAGAAAAAGTATATTTCATAAGACCTGTAAATCTTGAATTATGGTGTTTTTAAGAGAAACGACATTTTATCTGCTTTATTTTTTTTCCATTGAGAATTGTCTTGCCTAAATTAAATAGATAATGAAGATCATTTACTGAATAAATGAAATAAAAGAAATGAGAAATAATGAAATAATAAATAATGAAATAATGATATGAGAGAAATAAGAAAATAATGAAATTAAAGAAATAAGTTTTGTACGAGAAAAAAAATACTTCAACTTAATTTCTTGATAACTCCTTGTTTTTTGGAATGACAAAAAAAGGAATAACGACTTAAAATAAATTTTCAATGCGTTAATTCAAAAACCTACAGTTTTTTATCATATTGCATTTATTGAATTCCGGGAAAAAAATAAATCGAGAAAAAGAAATTTTCATAAGTTCTGTAAATCTAGAATTATGGTGTTCTTAAGAGAAACGACATTTTATATCTGCTTTATCTTTTCCATTGAGAATTGTCTGGCGTAAATTAAATAGATAAAGAAGATCATTTACTGAATAAATGAGAGGAAAAAAATGACAAATAGTTAAAGAAAGGAT
This sequence comes from Caerostris extrusa, assembly GCA_021605095.1. Lineage (NCBI taxonomy): Eukaryota > Metazoa > Arthropoda > Arachnida > Araneae > Araneidae > Caerostris > Caerostris extrusa. The sequence goes on from BPLR01007769.1 coordinate 60,276, forward strand.
ATTTTTATGACAGAAAATGAACTTCAACTGAATTTCCAGATGAGTCTTTGTTGTTTGGAATGACAAAAAAGAAATTATAAATTAAAATAAACTCTCAATATGTTAATTTCATTTACAATTTTTGATGATGCTGTAATTAGTGAATTTATGTAGAAGTAATAGAATTGAAAATTATTTTTCATAGAAGTCAGATTATTTATTAAAAATAAATAAAAATCTCTTAGAATTAGAGCTTAATGTTATGAATTTATTTGAAAAAATTCCTGTTTTATGTAAATTATTATTAAAATATTAGTTCAATAGCCCTTTTTTAATAAATGTGAAAAAAGTATACTGTATAATCACTGTACTACAAATAAATAAATAAAAAAAATGTTTTAATTATAGTCATTGAAATTAAGTAATCGTTTCAAATAATTTCATGAACAATTTTACTTTGCTAAGCATACAGTAAAATATTTATTATGTTGTTTCTTATCCTACATGGTTGACTGCAACATCTAGACCAAGTCCATGAAGCCGTGGCAGGTCATGATAAAGGGTAAAAAATGCAGTTACTTTTGTCCTCGATTTTGCTGCCCAAAGACATGGATCACAAAAAAAAGGGAGAAATTTGACTTTACCCCACCTATCCGTTCATACCTCTGGGCGCTAGGTACCCATTTTAGTTGCCTTTTACGACATGCATGGGCTACAGTGGAACTATTCTATTCCACATTCATACGGGTAAATATTTATTATTTGTGAGCTAAATTGAGCAGTTATTTCAATATAACATATTATTTATAGGGAAATATATAAAAAAATATTTTAAACTGATCTTATATAAAACGAATCTCAAACTTTTTCAATTAATCAAATAAAATCAGATGTTTAAATGAATTAGAATCTTTTAATAGTAAATCAAGTTTCCGTAATTGCTTATTTCCACCATATAAAACTAATAAAATTTAGAAATTGTCGAATTTAACGACAAACAGTAATTAATATGGAAGTAGATTTCGCGCAAATCATTGGCTTCGATATAATTCCGTCTGACAACCGTTCACGCCATTGCAAATAGAAATTTTCTTTGCCAAGCTTAATTCACCAAGAAAATATAAAATTGAAACAGAAAAAATATCATTTTAAACTGATCTTATATAATACGAATCTCAAAATATTTCAGTTAATAAAGTAAAATCAGTCGTTTAAATAAATTAGAATCTGTTAATAGTAAATCAAGTTTCTGTAATTGCTTATTTCCATTAGATAAAAGTAATAAAGCTTAGACATTATCTAATTTAACGACAAACATTAATTAATATCGAGACATTGACTTTGCAAATCATCGTAACATAGCATCATCGTATCATCACAGCATAGCACCATCGTATCATAGCGAAAATAATTGATTTCGATATAATTCCGTGAAACATCCATTCACGCCATTGCGAACAGGTATTTTCTATACCAAACTTAAATTCACTAAGAAAATATGAAAAGTAAATAACTGAAATATATACTGTTTTAAATATAATAAATATAATTTTAAACTGATCTTATATAATACTAATCTCAAAACTTTTCGGTTAATCGAGTAAAATCAGACGTTTAAATGAATTAGAATCTTTCAATAGTAAATCAAGTTTAATTTAATTGCTTATTTCCACCAACATAAAACTAATAAAGTTTAGAAATTATCTAATTATTAAATTAGAATCCTTTAATAGTAAATCAATTTCCCGTTATTGCTTATTTTTAAAAGATAAATTAGATAATGCCCAAGCTTTATTAGTTTTAACGACAAACAACAATTAATACCGTGACATTAACTTTGTAAATCATCGTAACATAGCATAATCGTATCATCACAGCACAGCATCATCATAGCATAGTATCATCGTAACATAGATTCATCATATCTCCATAGCATAGTATCATCGTAACAAAGGATCATCATACCATCATAGAATAGTATCATCGTAACATAGCATCATATCATCATGGCATGGTTTGGCATAGCATAGCGTCATCGTAATATAGCTTCATCATATCATCATAGCATAGTATCATCGTAACATAGCATAATCGTATCATCACAACACAGCATCATCATAGCATAGTATCATCGTAACATAGCTTCATCATATCTCCATAGCATAGTCTCATCGTAACAAAGGATCATCATACCATCATAGAATAGTATCATCGTAACATAGCATCATCATATCATCATGGCATGGTTTGGCATAGCATAGCATCATCGTAATATAGCTTCATCATATCATCATAGCATAGTATCATCGTAACATCATCATCATATCATCATGGCATGGTTTGGCATAGCATATCATCATAGCATAGCATCATCATAGCATAGCTTCATCATATCATCATAGCATAGTATCATCGTAACAAAGCATCATCATATCATCATAGCATAGTATCATCCTAACATAGTATCCTTATATCGTTCATAAAAATCGAAATATAAAAATATCCTTTAATACTGACCTTATATAATTATACCTCTCGAAATGATCCTTTTAACCAGCTAAAATAAGATGTTTAAATAAATTAGAATCTTTTAATAGTAAATAAAGCTGCATTTAATTGCTTATTTCCCCACATAAAACTAATAAAGCTTAGACATTATCTAATCTAGTGATAAACAGTAATTAATATCGAAACAGATCCCGCTGAAATCATTGACTTCGATATAATTTCGTGTAACAACCGTTCACGCCATTGTGAGCAGACATTTTCTTTGCCAGGCTTAATTCACTAAGAATACATTCCCGGTGTTGTATTAAGAGTGATAAATTAGGTGAGCAAAGCCAAGACAGATACTTGGCAGAGATCCAACCAATGGTAAGGTACGGTCAGGTCAAATTAAGCCAGGAATTTGTATTGTGTCCTAACGAAGTATGCTGAGGAAGTGAAAGATGAGATAATAAAGTTTTGAAATTTGTGGCAGTGTTCCTAAGAGCAATGATCATGAATTTTAGATAAGCAAGAAGTCAAGTTTTATGTGTTACAAAATGGAGTTTATGGAATGGAAGTTCCATTCCATTTTTTTTCAAATAATGTTGGACTAATGTCTAGCATTATGGTATATCACGTTTTAGTTATTTAACACATACTATAACTGAGAGGGGAAAGAATGTGAGCCAAAGATAATATTTTATTCATTTTCTAGAGAAATATATGTAAAAGCATTTATAGTTTTATTTTATTCTACCGCTAAGAATGTTTTTATACTATTATTACTATTTAAAAGCTTAAACATCAAAGAAAATAATATTTTTGTTTTTAAGTAATAAATTTAATTAATTACATTTACAAAACATTGTTTTTATTAATGAATTTGTTAAGATTGATTTATCGATTGATTTATTGACTGATTTAAGATTGATTGATTTATTTGCTGATTTTAATTGATTGATTTGAATAATTGATTTTTTTATGGAATTTTCTTTTTAAGACTAAATGAAATTTAACTTTTAATTAACCTTAACGAAAATAATAATTTTTATTAATAAATTTAATTAATTAAATTTTCAAAACATTGTTCTTATTACTATTAAGAAAAAATAAGGAATTTTGTGAAAAGCATAGTTTTAATATTCGTTATGGCTATATTGTGTATTAAGGTTTGAGATTGATTGATCTATTTATTGATTTAGGACTGAATGATTTATTGTTTGATTTAGATTGAATTGATTTATTGATTTATTTAAGATTTAGGACTGTTTGATTTAATTAATGGATTGTTTTACTGATTAAATTTAATTAATTAATTCTACAAAACCTGTTCTTATTACTATTCAGAAATAAATAAGTAATTTGTTAAAAAGCATAGTTTCAATATTCAATATACAATTCATGTGTATTACGGTTTGACATGAATTGATTTATTGATTTATTATTTATTGATTGATTTGACTGATAGATTTTTTTTCAAGATTAAATGATTACTTTTAAAGAAAGTAATAATTTTGGTAAATCTATTTAATTAAATTTACAAAACATTGTTTTATTACTATTTAGAAATAAATAAGGAATTTGTTAAAATACATAGTTTCAATATTCAATATACAATTCATGTGTATTACTTTGACATGAATTGATTTATTGATTTATTATTTATTGATTGATTTGACTGATACATTTTTTTTTTCAAGATTAAATGAACTTTAACTTTTAATTACTTAAAAAAAGTAATAATTTTGTTTTTAAATAGTAAAACTATTTAAAAATTTACAAAACATTGTTCTTATTACTATTTAGAAATAAATAAGGAATTTGTTAAAATACATAGTTTCAATATTCGGTACAGCTATATTGATTGATTTAAGATTTAATTATTTATTTATCGATTTGTTTGATTGATTTTTTATGGAATTTTCTTTTATAGTTTAAATTAACTTTAACTAACAATTTTAAAATAACGTTAAATCAATGTTAACTTAATTTAAATTTGATTTTAATACTCACATTAAGTTTTTATTTATTTTACTTAAATAAAAGAATTTGATTCATGTTTTTATTCATTTATTTATATATTTTCTTTCAGAAACCATTTTATTCAATAATTTTTTTTAAGACTTCTTATAAATAGGTTGAGAAAATGAAAAAAATATTATTTATTTAGCATTCCTTTAAAGTTTAAATTAACGATACAAAACCGACACAAAAATATTAAAAAAAATATGACAGCTAAATAGAAAGTTGATTAATTAAAATTTTTTTTTTGATTTGCTGTAATTAATTAATATAATTACAACTCGTAAAATATATTTTTAAAAAAATTCATGGTAATTCAATTACTAAACTGTAATCTAAGCTACAATAACAAAATTATTCTTAATTATTTCATTCAACTAAAATCACATAAAAACCTGTTTAAAAGTACAATTAAAATATATTTAAAGCACTTGAAAAAGGGAACTGTTCCCATTTAATTCTCAAGTAAAACACAAAAAAAGTTCATTAAAAACTCGGCATCGTTTTGTGAGACAAGAGTATTGAAATCGAAGAATTATTCTTTTAAAATCAATTTCAAAAGCAATTTCAAAAGCAATAATAGAATTTCAAGTCTTCAATTTATCTAAAGAAGAAAGACACAAGTTCAGTTAAATTTCGAAAACGTACATGTGGAACAAATTAATTTCTTTTTACTTATTTAAGAAAAAAAAAACGACTTTGATAAAAAATGAAATTGAAAAAGTAAGGTGACCAGGAAATTTAGATTTAAATAGAACTTTTTTTTTTTGTTCCAATTTGGTTTTGAATGAATGAAAATATAAATTCGTTCTTTCTTAAGATAGTGAGTTTGATAATTCCTTTTACTGTTTTTTTTTTTTTTTTTTTTTTGCCATTTTGGTCGTTAAACACCGTATCATTGTTTGAGA
>BPLR01007770.1:0-38482 GCA_021605095.1 Caerostris extrusa
GAATAAAAATATAAATGCAACACTAGAAGTTAATAATTAAGTTAAGTTTAAAAGAAAACATTTAATTACAACACGATAAGAAGTACTAGAGTTATAAAAAGTGTTAGAGTTATTTATAAAAAGAAAACATTAATTTTAGCATTTTAAGAATTTAAAATTTAAATTTAAATTTAATTAGGTACGAAGAAATAATGAGGGGTCCATTGCACATGCCATCATAAAAGTACTAGAGAAAAATTAAATTATTTAAACTTTACTGGAAAAATAAAAATATTAAGTAATTAAATTTAAATAATACTAATAAAATGATGGAATTGAAGAGATTAGCTAGGAAATGTTATTTAATTTAAGAAATTAAATAACATTTGCCAGCTATGCAGTAAGAACGGAGAGAACGGCGTTTGGTGACAACAGGTTTATTTTCAGTGGTATTTGCACAAAGTAGCATGGGTAGGGGGAAAGGGCTCCCCGAGGGGGTCCATCGGTCGCTTTTCAGATCTATTTTTAGCAACTCAGATTCAAAACGAAGAACGCAACGCAAGCAATCTGATAGATCCTCCGTCGTGTGACCCCGGGAGAAGAGTCGAATTCTTGAGTGAGAATTGCTCTAGGTCTTTTTTGAGAGTAAATTCTTCACGACTAGACGACAATTTGTAGGTTGACGGAGCTCCTTGGTTTCTAGGTAACCGTTAGCTCCTTCTTTGCATATGAAATGGAAGTTACTTTAACTTTAAGCCCATTGCATTAGAAATAAACAACTAATATAGAGATAATATTATTTGGAGAAAAGTTTTTTTTTTTTTTCAATAAAGTATTTAATAAATATAAATTATAATTTAATAATTAAAATGAAGAAGTAAAAAAGAGGAAATTGAAGAATTACAAACTGAACGTAGTTTGGAAGAGAGCTTAAATAATAAAAATAAAAATATTTTCAAAAGGTTAATCAATTCAAAAAGGAAAGTTAAAAATTACAAAAACGTTTCAGAGCAGTTTGTAAAGAGAGAATGACAGGGAAAATCTGCGAATTGTACAAGGTCAGTTGCAAGTGAGCGACGGAAGAGCTGAGAGCCTGGGGGAAACGAAAACGTTTCTACTATTCAAGCAGCAGCAGGATAGGGGGAAAAAAAGAGGTGCCGAGTGCGGCCTTTGCAGTAAACAAATTTAACCAGTGGGAAGAAGAGCAAATCATTGGAGCAGCTGCGTGGCGATCCAGAAAGGAGGATATCAATGCTATTGAGTAATGTTCAGAACAGCGAGAGGCCGTTTATTCTTCACGACTATACGGTCCTTTCTGCTTTATATCGCTGCTCGGTCCCTTTTTCAAATGGCCGACTCGATGCACACCGGTGTCCCATCACTGTGACAGTGATGAAACAGAATTTGTTTTTAATAGGATGTCAGCTGATTGGAAGAAGAATACGAAATTCCAGAAGTCATTGTATCGCAACTTTTCCACTTTATTTTAAAAAAAAAACTTGAAGTGAGAAAATAAAATAATTTTTGCCATTAAATAATAGTTTTACAATAGAAATGTCATGTATGCGATCGTTAGATCAATATATATATATATAGAGAGAGAGACAAGTTTGCAGAGGTGATAATACGCATCTAGTAGGAACGAAGATAACAAACAAGAATAAAAAACCTTTTGGAGCAACGTAGTAACATCACAGTTCGTGATGTACAGAACGTACAAAATTACATTAATTGTTAAACGTGGCACCGGCAAACGCCACTCGTAATCTTTGATCGTGTCCACAATCACTATTTTAAAAATAATCTTATTTTGAAACGATTCTGCAACAAATAAAAGTTGACTATCAAAACAAAATTAAAGGAACCTTTTTTTCTGCAAACAGTTTTTTAAAATTTGATGCATTTATGATTTCCTTTTACGAAAAATAAAATGAAAAGAAATAAAAAAGTTTAATTCTTTTCTTTATCTATTTTACAAAATAGATCTTGATCTTGATAGATAAACTGATTTCAGATAGATAAACAGCTCTGCTTTATGAACGATTCTTTTTTTGGTGTTTGTTAAATATAGCATAAACGTGGAAATTATTCTTCCGAAACATTTCTGGCTTTGAGAAATCGTTAAAGAGTTTATATTTTACTATTCGTAAACAAGGAACATCTCAGGTTATATTGTTTTGTAGTTGGCTATCCTGGAAATACACAGCATTTTGTTGAACATTAATTGTTTTTTATTGCTTAACAAACTTGTTGCTTGTAAGCGAACAAACAAATAATTTATAAAAATTGCAAATTAGAGAATCGAGTTATAATTTAAAAATTCCATATGAGAAAATAACAATAAGTATTAAAAAATATCCAAATAAATAATATGCATTAAATATCTTTCTTTTTTTGATTCATTATAATAAAAAGTTTAAATAAATATTATCGTCTTATTCATTTTTTGTACAATTAAACTGATTGATGGTAAACAAATAAAGAATGGCAAACAGTTTCGGACAACAGCATGTTAAGTTCATTGAAGATTTTGAGGTTTATCGAACTTTTGGTATAGCTTCACCTTTTGTTGAATTTTAAATAGTGTTCTTATATTTAAAAAAATGCAATTAATGCAAATTTAATGATTTCCAATTATTCTACGACTTGTTCAAAGTAATTTTTTTTTTTTAATTACGTGATAATTAGCGATACATATTACCTTTCACTGTTACATAGGATTCTAAAAGAAATAGAACATAAATTGTTGAAATATAAATAATTGAGAAGAGATATGTGTAGTTTTCTTTCTTTATTTATAGATACAATGGATAGCCTGATTTTCACCACTTGTTGACAAAAAAATAAATGTTATGAAAAATTCTTCTCTTCAGTTAATAAGATACATTTGATATTTGCGATTTGATTGTATCTAACTCCAAACTGACAAATCCACTAAATCAATTATGTTTTGAAAGGAATCAAGACCTTTAATGATATAATATAAGTTATTTAATGTATAAAAAAATTGCATAAAAAATGTTTTAGTATTAAAAGTTTATAAAATACACAGATAAATTTATTAATTACAAATGCGTGAATACATAGGTAAATCATCATATAACTCACTGCCTCCTAAACTTTCGTAAGCGGCGTGATGACCAATTGGCTAGCATACTGTACTTGGGTGCTTCAAGTTCGAATACTGGCGGTGGCATGGAGGTTTGTTAGTGATAATCTATGTTGGTCCCTGTCTGATTGCCCCAAAGTGTGCAAATAATAATAATAATAATACGACCGTAGAGTGACATACTAAACTTTCTTAAAATTTTTATTATCATCATTTGCTTAAAATGTATTTGGGGTCGGGGGGGGAAATATAATCAGTTTCATAAAGCATTCATTATGAAATATTATACTTAAAAATATAATTATCTGAATATTCATGTACAGCAGAGATGCAGCATGACCGCATTCTGTATGTAACTACGTTACTTTTCTAGTGGCCTGTCTCATCATACAACGATTTTCTTCAAAAATCTCATGATAGGTAAATATTTTTTTGAAACTATCGAATTTGAATGACGAAGTAATATACTTAGATATTAAATAATATTAATAATAAATATAAAAACAAAATTACTAAATATAATATAAAAACTTAAATATTAAAAATTAAATTAATCCTGATTAAGAACTCAAACACTAGATCATAAAGCCTAAAATTTAAAATCAAAGGAATAAGTATTTCCGTTAATTATGATCTAAAGCTTTCATAGTATGCATAGATCGTCTTCTATACGAATTGCATTTTTTTCTTAAATTAAAAAAACATGAAATCGCAACAAAAGTAGGAAAGAAATGATATCAAGAGGAAAAGAAAAAGGAGGAGCCACGGAAGACCACCCACTTGGCGCCTTTGTGAGGCATTATTGTAATGCAATCTGTACAAGAGACCCCGCCCACTGAGCCCAGGCAGCGCTTTCATTGGAGACTCCTTCGGAAGCAATTTTGCTAAATAATCTCTAATCTGACCCTTGAAACTTGGCTCCTTCAATGGCGCATCAAACTTAACATCGACAAAACTGAAGCAGTTCTCTACACCCGCCGCCAACCCCGCAAACCCATAATCACCATCTATGAAAAAGAAATTTCTTGGTCAAACGAAGCAAAGTTTCTTGGAGTCATCCTTGACCGGCAGCTTACTTTCAAATCTCATATTCTCTTTATTAAAGAAAAATTTATTAAATCGCTCCGCGCTCTTTATCCTTTAATTGCCCGCCATTCTAAAACCTCTGTCCATACCAAAACCCTACTCTACTTAGCCTACATGCGTCCCATTATCACATATGCGTGTCCCATCTGGGGTTCACTCGCCAAAACCAATCTTCAAACTATTCAACGCATGGAAAATAGAATAATTCGCATGATAATTAATGCACCTTGGTATTTTCGTAATAATGATATTCTAAAAACCCTCAATATCCCTTCTGTAAAATCCTTCATCAAAAAAATTGCAACAAACTTCTTTAATAAGCTTCCAAATAATCCCAACAAACTTCTTAAAAGACTGCCTGATTATGACCTCCAAAACCCTAAAAACGCAAAACGACCGCGAAACACTGTTAACATCAACGATTCTCTCTAGTTTTACCTCTACCCTTGACCCAAATTCCTTCGTTTTCCAATTCGTTTCTTTCCCTCTGCGGCCCCTGTCTGGCGCTTTTGCCACGCGTAGTTCTTGTTGCTCGCCTCCCTTCAAGGGGTTATATACTATATTCCTCACTTTGGGGACCATATATTATTTTCATATTCCTATTTTTTGATCTTTTTTATTATACATTATTTTCTTTCCTAATGGAACCCTTCTTTTTCTAGTGTTTTTATCATCTCTCAAAAAAAAAAAAAAAAAAAAAAAAAAACCTATATATATATATATATATAAAAATTCAAATAAAAATTCTAAAATGTTACTTATTAACTTTTATTTACTCCTCTTTTTTTATTATCTCTTTTATGTATTTATTCTTGTTATTACACTAACATTTTGATTTTACGTTGCTTTTTTTTCATGCTACTAACATTTTGATTATTCAATTTTCTTTTTCTATTCAGTTTTATAATATTCTATTCCTTTTATATTATTCTCATGGGCAAATTACTTCCCTTTCACTGTTCCTCATCTTCTAATGTTCCTCATCTCCAAGCCATACAAACCAGATAGGAGCAAATGGCAGCTGCGCTGCCAACGCTTCGGAAAATACAAGAATGAAATGCAGTGAAAATGCTGGGGAAAAAAAAAAAAAAATGTGGAGTTGAGGAAAAACTGGCGATTACTCCACCATTGGAAAAGAGGAGGAGGAGCATTTTTGCTGAATCAGTTCAGTGTCTGTTCAAAGTCGCAAATAATGTTAAAAGAAAAAAATGGAGGGCAGGGATTCCTAGATTTACGATTACGTCATGATTCAAAAGGCGAAATCTGTCTTTGCCACACCCCAGGGCCGGATTTAAAGAGGATAAAACGAGGCCCTAGGCTATTCCACTTATGAGGCCCTTTCACCTCTCATTTTTAAGTTTGTAAAATACATGAGTGATAATACATCATTACTGTGATATATATCAATATGTTAATTGAAACATGTTGTGATGGGTACTCATCTTTATAAAAAATGTAGCACGGATAATAAATAAAAAAAGTCGAGTAAACTTATTACTTACACTTGTCGTGGACATTTATTATCAGCAACCTATATAGTACTTGTGACAATAACTAATCAAACATAACACACAACATTTACAAAGAAACAAAATTCAAATAATAAAAATCTTTGAATACGAAAATAAAATATGCAATAAAAATTATCATATTTTCTATCAAATTAAATTAAATATATTCAATACATTGAAGATTAAAGCAAATTCAATTCAGATAAATTTATTTCATAATAATTCGTATTTAAAGTTTAAGTATGAATTATTAGGAATTTTTAGTTTTAAAGTAAACCAAAAATAGAACTTTATCCAAACAAAATCCAGATCAAAAAAAAAGAAAATATCAAATTGTATATCATATTAAATTTTATATTAATAGTTATTTTATCTAAGAACTGATTCAATCCAAGTATACATTTAAAACGAAATAGTAGATTAGAATAATTTCTTTCAAAACTTTTTCACGCAGAATTCATCTATAAGTTCATCAAAATCTATTTTTCTGAAAGTTTCATTTTCGATGCACATAATACTTAATAATGAAGAACAACCTCGTCTGCGTCATCGTGCTTCTTAATTGATTTTTTTTTTATTTTTAAGTCTTGAAAATGACCTTTCCTCAGTACAATTAGTGACTATTAAACTGAAAAAAAAAAAACTCAAAAGGCAAGAATCAAATGATCGTGTACGCAATCCTAAAATAAGAATATTTTCTAATAACATTAACACGTATTTCATATTATCGAAGTAATACGAATATAACCAAACGTCGGGTTATCAGTAGGTCTGTTCGTTTGTCTGTTCCAATCTACACCAATCTGCACTTTATTTATGCAAGAACAAACCAGAGCTTAGTAGCATGAGGCACATCAATATTTGCCATAGCAATCAGTGAACATATGAACTATATTTTGGTGCAATCTAGTATATACAAACGGACAGACCCAATGAGCCGAACGTGTTGATCTTAAGCAATACATTTTTATGTTTGTTTATGAGTCACATGTGTAGAATTTCTCTTTATTTTCGAAACAGTGTTTTAGTTTTATTGTTTTTAGAATAGTGTAATTCTAATTTTGCTAACAATTTGAATGTAGGTACCTCTTGATCTTGAGGCCCTAGGCTGAAACCTAGTTAGCCTAATAGGGAAATCCGTCCCTGGGGGTTAATGCTTGATGTATTCTTTTGGAGCTATGCAGCCCCTGGGGGCTCCATCGCCTATAGGACATATATATAAGTGTTGTATGTATTGTAAATACAGTTGAAACAATGAAAATTGCCCAGAATATATTTATAAATATAATAATAAAAATTTAATTGACAATCATAAACAAATAAAAATAAAAATAGAAATTAAACTAAAATTTTGCGCGGACGTTTTAAATCATTATTGGGAGCTTAAGAATCATTCTCCTGGATTGCAGTATTTTCATGATTAACAAGCGTGTCAAAAAATTTAACAGACATGTATTTAAGAAAATCTTTTAAGGAAGGAATGTTAATAGCTTTATAGATATCAGAATTGCACATGAACCATTTAGCAGTGGTAATTTGGCGGATAGTGATATTTTGTAACGTTTCAAGTGTTTTTATATTAGATTTAGCTGCATAGGACCAGACCGGGCAAGCGTATGTGAGAATTGGGCGAAGCATAGCCGTATAAAGAAGAATTTTGTTATCTCTGGTCATGGTAGAATTTCTATTTATAAGTCGGTAGAGTTTTCTGAAGGCAATACGAAATTTAGTTTTGGTGTGCAGAAAATGCTGTTTCCAAGTTAAACGCTGATCCAAAATAACTCCTAAATATTTAGTTTGACTATTCCAAGGGATAATAGTAATCCCTGGGGGTTAAAACTGGCTCTTTTAAGAAAATACTTTTCTTCTTTGACCTATCTCAGAGTGGAGATCGCTTTATTTATTGACTTTCAGTGAAGCCCCCTACCCCAGATGAAAGCGTATAAGGGACGATCCCACCGGCGAAAGTCGGTTTCTTCAGCACATCAAAGAAGGGGGTGTCCATTTACGACCAGCTATCACTCACAACCAGAGATAAGGTGGCTTGTTTCTCGCTGTCAAAACGGCGACAATCAGAGAGAAACAGGTGGGGGGGGAATCTTAAAGGGGAAATTAGACTCATAAAAAGTGTCACAACCAGAACAAGAAGAATTCGTGGGGTGCTCGATATCAATCGCGATAATTTTTCACTAGTTTCATTCCGAAATGCAAAGTTAGTTTAAAAATGCTATACAAAGCACCCCACGCTTTTAGAACAGTGGCATTCATTTTCTCGTCAGTCATTTTATTCTTATGTTAACAATTATTTTTTACTTTTTAGTTTGATTAACTCTAAAAGCATGTTTTTAAACTATAATATTTAAATGAGGTCCCGGTAGGAGGACTGCAGCTATAGTTCTTACAATAATTTAATTGTGAGTAAAACAAAGGCTAAATGCGAATATGTAGAGCCAGCCAGATATTGTGCTTTTTTTTTTTTTTTTCTTTTTCTCTTCTTTCTTCTATTGCAGCTCGTAAACACTTAGACAACTGTCTTTGATGCTTTAGGGCAAATTCTGCACCGACGTTACTCAGTTAACACTACACAAGAGGTGAGTGTAGCTTGAAGATAAGCTACGGACCGGAGTAACACTACCCCCGCAACGCTCTACGATCCTGTTAGACCGGGACCTACGTTTTAAAGTGGATTCCGAACCACTACAAGCATCCATGGCACAGCCGAGACTCGAACCCGAAAACTGTGGTACAAAGCGCCAGAGCACAACCCACTCAGTCATACAGGCCCTCCTTTTTTAAAATTAAATGTAAAAAAAAAAAAAATTATTTACTTGGCGCCGAAGTTAAGTGTATGTTTTATTTCAGAATCTAGTTCCTCATTTTTTGTTTGCTATATTATTATTTATTTACTTTGTTACTGAGGATTTATTTATACAAAGTTTCAAGATGGAGCAAACTCGTAAATAACATTCATCGGATGAACGAAATGATTAATTATATTTTGTATATTTATAATAAGTACTTATTACGATCGTGTTGAGAATTAGATTTGTTTGGCGATGCCTAAGACGTTTGGCAATTGCTTACTCTAACCCAGCGATTTGCAAACTACGGCCCGCGGGCCAACTCCGGCCCGCCAGAAGGTTCTATCCGGCCCGCGAATAGAATTTTAATTTGCCGGATTGGCAAATTAAAAGAAATATATATATTTATACTAGCTGATCCGGCAAACGCTGTTTTGCTATATACATTATTTCTATAAAATATTTTTTAGTTAAATAAAAAAAAAACTATAAGTGTGTGAAAATGTGGTTATGATTGGAAGAGGAATGGAACGTTGCAGACAATGACGGCCTATAAAATGATAATACACTAGCCATTTATTTATTTATCCTTTATACTTTATTAAATTAACAATTATATTTTAAATCACATTATATAATAGCTGTATATACATCAAAAATAGTTATTTACATATTTACTAATTATGGCAATTAAAAAATAATCAACATCAATCTCTAAGTGCAATGGAGTGTACAATATTTTTGGTTAGTCCGTCTTTAGCCAACACAAACAAACTGGATGCCACAAACAGACATCGTTTGGCCAAATCTAAGCCACAAACAGACATCGTTTGGCAACTTATTGATTGTCATTGCGAATGCCAATCTAATTGGATATTGAATACGTTTGAATTCAATTGGCACATCTGTGGGAATCATAGCAATGCGTGGCAGCAATATACGTGGCCAACACGTTTCTTATATTTTTTTACACTCGAAATACGTGTATGTGTGATAATTTTAAATTATTAAAACTCGTAGTTAATTATTTTGGCTGAGAATTGTAAAAGCATTGTGTTCTAAATAGGGTGATACACTTCTGAAAGGTGTCTTAAATTCCGAATATCATCAACTCTGTGAAATTTTTAGAATTTCGGATTTTCTCATTTTTTCAAAATTAATGACTTTTTTTTTTAAAAAATTCATGTAACGCGAAGTTCTTTTTAAAATGGACTTTCTAACGAATGCAAAATATCTTAATTTCATTGTCACTATTGAACCAACCTTTAAATGTTTCTCATTTTGAAAATTTAATCTATAAATTGACAAATATTTCATTTGAAAATTCACAACTAAAATGGAATAGATGGTTTCTCCCAAATTTCACACATACTATTTTATACTACAAAATAAATTTTTAAAAGTGGGTTTAAAAAAAATTGAATTGATTTAGTTTTTCATTGAAATAGTTTATTTTATTATTTTAATCAACAAAAATTACCATATTTTTTACAAATGTACAACTTTCCAACATTTATCACAACTACGTAATTGTCGAATGTTACATTTACCCTAAATTCATTTTAAAGTAATTCAAATATGAAGTTAAAAATATATTTACTGCTTCTCGTAAAGAAAGTGAGATGATTTTTATTCATCGTATAAAACAAAAAAATTATTTCAGACATATGATTGCCAATACATTTAGTGTTTTTTAGTTCACAACACATAATATTTAATTAGCGTTTCCAACTATTAATATTAAAAACAGTAAATACGAACTCGTGACGCATGTTAGGTGGCAATCTTGCAAATTCATTTCAATTTATTTCAGGATGTTGTTGTGCATTTTTCTTCATCAGTACTAATTGGAAACATATTTTTTTCAAGATGGCTGTGAAATGCTTCTTCAGTCGATGCGAGTGAGGTAATAATGGCTTTGCTTCACTGTTTGAAAAGTAA
The DNA here is from genome assembly GCA_021605095.1 of Caerostris extrusa. Classification (NCBI taxonomy): domain Eukaryota; kingdom Metazoa; phylum Arthropoda; class Arachnida; order Araneae; family Araneidae; genus Caerostris; species Caerostris extrusa. The sequence continues at coordinate 10,428 of BPLR01007770.1, forward strand.
AACTAATTGTTTAAAAACAAGTTTTTAAATAATGTTTCTGTACTTAACAATTCTAATTTTGTTACACACGTTATTCTTGGAATTATATTGTTATGAATATAGTTGTTTTCAATCCTTCGCTTTTTAATCGGATAGATAAAAAAAATTACTATTGAATATATGAAAGTTTATTTATGAATGTAAAATATATTTTCTATGTAATATGAGTACGTTTCAAAAATTTTCCCTCGTCTTATAAGGTACAAATAGCCAACTGAAACATGTCAGTTGCGGAATAAAAATTCTTTTTTTATTGCATTAAAATAACTCAGGAATAAATAACTCCCGACTTTGTAAAAAGTTGAAAACAGTTAAATGTTGAATAAAGTTAAATTTCCATACATTTTATATATATTATGACTATAATTCATATTATGTATAATTATTGATGTTATAATATTTTTTTCTTCGTTTACACCACAATTCTGTGACTCACTACATTTTTTTTTTTTTACTCTCTTGTTTCGTCCAGTAATAGGATAAAACAACTATTCTAAAAATTTTACTTTTTTAGGGTGAGCAATGATACACTGAAATTTGAAATTGATTTCGGCCTTGCAAAACCCTGATGTGCTCAGTTTTGATCTGTTCAAAATTAGAACCGAAAATTCCCTTTATATATATATATATATATATGTTACTCTGTGAGTTGGAGTTTTGTTGTTGGTTTGTTTATTTGGTCCTTTTACTGAGTTTCAGAAAAATAATCTTCGATGGATTTTCAGGACAAGCTCCCGGTAACTTACTTAAACTTCTGCATTGCCTTACTTAAATTCTTTGAATTGGAGTTGACGCGATATATTCATTTCGTGGGTTTATTGGGATGTTGTCCTATTTTTCCTTTTCTTTTTATTTCTCTTCTATCTTGTTTTGGAGGCTTCTTTTATTTTAGGGTGAAGTTCTACCCTTTTGATTTTGATTTTGGATCCACAGGTCTTCCGATCAGAAAAGTTATGTTACGTTGTATGTTTCAACTAGAAAGGGTTGTTCTTTGGTTATGGATAACAAGTTGTTGCCCAGTTTGTTTAATTTAGTTCTTAAGTTTGTACGGAGCGGGCTTGCTATCGCGACACGCTCTGAAGAGCCGAATGCTCCTCGAGAGCAGGTCGGATCAACATTTAGACTTTCAGATAAAAAGTTCGAATAAAACAACGTGTTATTCAAAAATTTACGAGAAAGTTACTCTGGGAAAACCATAAGTTGTACACACGGCCATGTATGCGGATGACACTGCTATAATTTCTAGACACCTTAATCGGCTAAACATCATTTCGAACCTCCAAAATTATGTCACTCACCTTGAAACATGGCTTTCAAGGTGGAAAGTCAAAGTAAACACTTCAAAATGCGCCTGCCTGATCTTCACCAAGAAAATCAAAACCATTGTTCTTCCAAATATAAAAATCTTCGACGAACCAGTACCGTTCGTTCATTCATACAAGTACCTGGGGGTCCTTTTTGATAGAAAACTTCTTTTACTCTCCATATTCAAGACACACTTCAAAGAGCCGCTATCGCGAGTCACAAAATTGCACCACTCCTAAATTTTAAAAGCAAACTCTCGATCAGAAGTAAACTCACTCTTTATACCTCCATTCTACGGCCCATTTTAACTTACGCGTCTCCATTTTTTAACTTGACGAAACTCAGGTTTTTCAAAATCAACAAATTTGAGAATCACAAACGCGCCGTTTTTACTTAAACAGACATATTTTACACAACGACCTAAACCTTGAACCAATTTTAGATTACATCCGAAACTCTCTGAGAAATTTTTAAACAAATTTAGCACATCCACTAACCCGTTAATCGCTAATCTCCCGGCTTACGATCACTGCAATAGAAAATCTGTTAAAGACCTAGAGCAGTCAAAAATCTACATTTCATTAATTTCCCGCAACCAAAAAGATTTCATCTCGACACTGGATAGTTTTATTTTCTTTTTAAATTCTTTTTCGTTTTCTCATTACTCTCCGCTTCCCGTTTGTTTACAAGCGAAGTTCTTTATTTTATTGATAGATGGCACTACTGCGCTGCTTGCCCGCGATTTCGATCTCCGTCTTAAATTGCTCCGCCCATTTTTTCTCACCGGCCTGCTCGACCAATTACAAAAAAGCGCATATAAGTCCGCGACCTGCTCCGACTTCTGCCCCGATCTTCGGCGTGAAGGCGCTCGGCATGATTATACTCTCTTACCGGAAGATGAATTCGTCCCACGGGAAAGGGAAGCTTGGCACTGACTCTTGTTTTCTCCTACCCTTTTCTTTCCGCCACAACCACTCATGAGATTTTTACTCTTATCTAAATTCTCGTCAAAGTGCAAAGGATTTTTTATTTTTAGTTTCTTTTCTTTTATTTTTCCCACAATATACACTTTTTTATATTTTAACTCCTGAGCTATGGCTCATCAAAATTTCTTCACTTTTATTACACATTTTTACACTTTAATTTTTCTCTTAAAGTTATTTGTTTTATTTTCACTAATTATGCAAATGGAGATAGGGGGATCCTGTCCCCAGGCACTCCACAAATACACAACCTTTGCCTTTGTCAGGACAGATATAACTCCCTGTTCCTTCGCATACATCTCCAACTTCAAAAATTTGTTCAAAAAACTGGTATTTAAATTTTAACAGTTGTTATATTTATTTTACAACTATTTTTGTATTGTGTTTGATTCTTAAATCCTCTTATAATGAAGTCTTTCAAAAAGCTTATAACAAAGAAAGCCATGAAAATTAAGAAATACAAAATTAATCATTTCATTTCTTAAGTAATGCGTCAATAGAAAAGGAATAATAAATTATGACTAGAAAATTTATTAAAAATTAAATCTTCGTTGGTCAACGTACAACAACAACATTAATAAATTTTTTGAATGAGTATTAAAAAGTAGAATATATAAACAACTTCATCAGTGAATGCTTCGAATCCATTTTACATTTGGTGTTTGAAATTATCGAACCAAATTTTAAAATAATTAAATCAGTGAATTGATGAAATTTTCGATATTTTTAATTAATATATTTATTAATAATGAGTGAAAAATTTCAATTATTTTCGGACCGTCTATTCTGGAAATTCTTGGTAGTATCACAATTCATAATTTATCAGATAAAAAGGCAACCATGTGCTAAACCCCGGATGGTTATTTCGAAACACAAGATAAAAAAGGCAGACAAAGGAAAAAAACACTGAAAACAAAATACAACAAGTTTTTTTGCTTTTGTAGAATCTTAGAAAAAAATTCTGAAAACTCCATTTGGAGTGAATCCAAGCCATCTTCCATCATGCTGGTATGCATCATCTTTCATCATTCACTTCATAATTTAATTTTTTTTTTTTTTTTTTTTGATTAAAAAATTTCTCTCGATGTTATTTATTACTTGTAAACTTACTACTGTAAAAAATAAAACATAGTACGAAAATTTTTTTTTTTTATAACATATAATATCGTTTAGGTTTTCTGATTTGTAGTCTCAATTTTTCTGAATTACTCAATTTTTTTTATTTCAACATTATCTCGCTTTCTAAATCAATTTAAATTTATGTATCCTTACCTAACAAAAAATTTATTTATTAAGCAAGAAAATTGCCATTCCCAGTATTTCAAAAGTGAGTATGAGTATTTGAAGCATGTGTTTATGTCATAACCTTAGTGAATATCCTTTAATTTTTATTATTTTGTTTCCTTACAGGCAAATCAAAGATATAGTTTATTGGTATGCATATCTCGTATCAATGATCCAGCTGCCTGTTAAAGGCCTGTCCAGCTTTTTCCCAGTGCAATCATCTGAGAGATGTCTATATTTGTAGTAATAGTTTTCAAGAAGAATTATGTATATTTATTGTTTTAAATAGCAATAATTTGATATCATTACTCTGCTGTTAGTGATATTTTTAATAAAATTTTGGACTATATTTTTGTTTTTACTTTTTGAAATGAAAACATTTAAAAAGCTATATGTTCATGACCTTGTCTTTTAAGAAATATAATTTTTCTGAAATTATCAAATTTGCAATAACAAATCTAAAGAAGAATATCAATTTATGGCCAGTAAGGAAAATAAATTTTCATCTATTTTTCAAATAAGTAGAAAATAAATAAATTATTCTTCTCTTAACCTACAATAGTGTAAGAAATCTAAAATATTAAGCACACTTTTTATTGTGCATGAACAGGGCTGGTTTTAGATGAAAAGAGGCCCTTTTACCTCCTATTTTTAAGTTTATAGGAGATATATATGACAGTAATGATGTATTTCATTATCATTACTGTGATATATGTCAAATGAAGCATGTTGTGATTGGTACTAATCTTTATAAAAAAATGTGGCACGGATAATAAATAAAAAAAAAAAAGTCGAGAACACTTACGGACATTTATTCTCAACCCCATATATAGTACTTGTAATAATAACTAATCAAACATAACACACAACATTTACCAAGAAACAAAATTCAAATAATAAAAATCTTTGACTACGAAAATAAATATGCAATAAAAATTATATATTCTATGAAATTAAATTAAATATATTCAATACATTGAAGATTAAAGCAAATTCAATTCAGATAAATTTATTTTTTAATAATTTGCATTTAAAGTTTAAGTTGTAAACTAAACCAAAAATGGGGCTTTATTCAAACAAAATCCAGATCACAAAAAAAGAAAATATCAAATTGTATATCATATTAAATTTTATGTTAATAGTTATTTTATTTAAGAATTGATTCGATCTAAATATACATTTAAAAAGAAATAGTAAATTAGAAGAATTTCTCCTTATTTTCGATTCAGTGTTTACTGTTTTTAGAATAATGTAATTCTAATTTTGTTAATTTGAATGTAGGCATCTCTTGATCTTGAGGCCCTAGGCTAAAGCCTAGTTAGCCTATAGGAAAATCCAGCCCTATGCATGAAAGTTGTTCAACAGTAAATATTTCTTTTCATTTGACTCATTAACCAATATTTTTCCCTCAGCAATTTTTTAGTATTGAAAAATAAAAATTTTGACATGGAAATATATTTGTTATAATAACAAAATACAGTTCTCAGTATTTGTAAATATAATATACACAGATATATAAATTTTATGTACTGGCATCTATTTCTGAATAAACTTTTAAATAAATTATATTTCATACATTTCTTTATAAAATTTCTTGAATATTGTTACATGACAATTTGTATAGAATATAAAATGAATGAGTACAAGAAATTGAATCCCAGTATAAAAATATGAAAATTTCAATAGCATGTGAGGTAATGCAATATTTTTTTTAAATCATTACACATACAGTTAGTTATCAAGATAGTTAATAAATTTTAATACTCTATTAAAGATATTTATACATTAAATAACATTATTACCAAATTTTGATATGGTAATAATCAATTTAATATATATGAAGGAAATATAAATAAAAAATAGGACGAAAAAAATTATGTATAAATATAGTGTTCTCTAAACTGCATCCCCATGTAAAAATATGGAATTTTAAAAGCTTGCAATTCTTCTTAAATATTAACTATAAACACACAAAAATTATAATTAAAGTAAAAGAATCATATATGTTGCTTAGGAATCAATTTATAATTTTAAGCCAATGCATTTTAATTATCTATTTTTGTAACTCCACTATCTCGTATCATTCACCATATATAAATTCATTTTGGTGGCAAAATTTCAATGTATTTATAACATAAAATCTGCCTTATTTTACAAACAAGCTTTCTTTGAAATTTATATCTAAGATATTTCTGTGAGTATTCATCTTTTCGAGATATTTTCTCCTCAAAAACAGGGTAGCAGGAATAGTGAGCAGAGCGAGCCATTTAATTTGTTGTAAAAAACTATCAAGACTTATCATTTCAGGAAATTGTGTTCGTGATTGAAAAACACAAAACCTAAATTTTAAAATCCTTAATATCTTAAATGTTTTTTTTCTAAATAGTATGCTTAATTACATACATATATATTTACTTAAAAATATATTATTAAAAATATATATATTACATATATATTTTTAAGCCCATAATAAGCTTTAAAAAGGACATACAAATTGATCTGTTAAAATAATACAATACTTCTATATATATTTTTCATCGAAAATATTCCAAGAAAGAATGCTGAAAATAAGAGAAAGTTGAATTTGCTAATGTTTGCCAAAAGATAAAGACTGGTCATAAGATAGTCAACAAACTATAGTCAAACAAGCATAACTAGTTTTTGAAAAATAAAATAATATTTATATGAAGTTATTATCTATCATTAAGTTAATTTTTAAGCCCATAATAAGCTTTAAAAAGGACTTAAACTTCATAAAGACCTTGATGTAATAAGTAACTTATTGACAAATTGTTTGTAAAATAAAAAAATTCCCACTTAAAATTTTATATTTAATTTATATTTAAAACTATACAGTGAGTGTAAAAAGTATTCGTACAGTACGACAATTGATTTAAAAGAGATCCGTTCATAAAAATTATAAACATAAATTCCATTTTAATTAATTATAAATATATAATAGAACATATTTTCACTAGTTTCATGTGAAATTGACACAAAAATAATTTTATACATGAATAAATATAGAAATTTTGAAAATATAAATCTTTTTTCTAGAGAAAACTAAAGAATTTGTATTTAATTAGAATACATCTGATAGCTTTCACAGAGAATTTTTAAATTATAGTATTCTTTACATGATATAATTTATAATGTTTATATTTAGTTAACATATATTGAAATTAAAAGAATTGTGGGCTATAATAAACAATATATTTTGCATATATAAAGGGAAATTTCAGATATAATGATTTATTATACATTAAAAACTGCTGTTTCATAGTGTTTTGACATTTATTTCATGAAAGGATTACAAATCTTTATACTATTTTAAAGCACTACATTTTAATTAAATTATTTCAATAGGCATATTAATAGAATTTTTTTTTGAAATAAAATTGTAACAATTTTTTAAATATTTGATTTTTCAAAAATTAAATGGTAAATCAAGCTGAATATCGAATTAACATTTGATATCTTATTAATTAAAAAAAAAAGTTGAAGCCTTAAGCAATGCCAAGGAACAAAATTCATATTATACTGCGTGATTTAAACCTTCATGAACATAATCTGAAATTCTAAATAAATGATGACAGGTACTAAGGTGGAGATGAAAGCCAAATTGCTTATGAATGTGTGTATTACAGAAATGATTGATCCTGTTGAGAATGATTCCTTAAAATATTTTTTCAGGCTGCTGAGTAGAGATAATAGTGCTTATAGAAAATTAACTCTTACTGCTATTTTATTCTGTAGCATAGTCAATATAGAAGTAACTTGTTTTAGTAAATAATTCATTCATGTTTTTATAACATGTTAAAAATAAGTCAAAGTATCTGACAATTAGTTATAATAAGTAAAACACTTGTGGTGATTAATAAAAATACTTGCCTTTCTTTGTACTATTTTAAACAATATTTTTAAAATTAATCATTAATTCAGTGGTTGCCAGTTATGCACCTGGCCATAGAAGATTTCAGAGTGCATCCTGTATTAATCCAGAGAAATATTTGTTCATATATAAAAAGAAATATTATAACCCTTTTTTATGTCAGATTTCACTTTCTGTGACAACTTTCATTACAAACAGCTAACCTTTCAGGTTGCTTTTTTTTTCTCTTTCTTCACATAAAATTAGCCAAATAACGATAATGGTCCAAAAAGGTTTCTGAAAAGCTAAGTGCAGTCGTAAAAACACTAAGGTCTGTGTGATGTTTTTAAATTTTGTAAACACAAATTTCCATTCCAGTCTATGAGACTCCCTGTCTGTGGAGTTACCAGTCTGAATACTTATATAGCTGTGACAGAAGATGCAGGGGTGGAAAAAAGATTTTCGTAGCAGGGCAAATTACTTTTTGCAACAGCTTTCAGTGGTTTCATAGCATGGCAATTTACATTTCTGTAGTAGCTTTCTCAGTGTTTTTGTAGCAGTATATTTTTACATTAACAGTTCTTCTTCAGATTTAAAAGTATATACTAATTAATTTTATTATTATTTATAATTTTATGATTGATATGAAATAAAATTGCAAGATTTATATCGCAATTGAATTAAAGTCAATCATTTTGTATGATATTTGAAATTCAGTAATTTATTGTTGTATTTATAAGAAGAAAATTAGAATCAAACGTTAAAAATTGCTTTTTATTTAATCTATATTAAAAAACACATCCGTTATTATCCACATTACAAAAAATATTAATGGATGCATTTATTAATATATTTCGTATTTTTTAACTGCTAACAATTTTTCTTTATCCTTCTTGCAACTTTGAATATTTTGTGATTTCTTAGCAGTGAATATTTTTAATGGAAATATTGTACCAATTTATAATAGGTTTTATATAAAAATATGATTATTAAATTATTTAATAGAAAAAAAAAAATTTATTAAATTTATCTCTGAATTTTGTTTTGGCATGCTATTTTTACATTAAATATGTTATTTAATTAAAATATGAATTATTTTAAATAAATAGTAATAAGAAATAAAAGATTCATTTAAAATTTACAAATATCAAATGATATACGAGTTTTGATTGAGTATGAAAAAAATGCTTATATGTTTACAATAAATTATTTCTATTTATATAAGCAAAATGATGTTTTTCAGTTTCAAAATTAAATCTAAAATTATATGTATCCAATTTTAGAAACAATACAAAAATGTAGTGCATAAAAACCTAATACCTAATAACCTAATAATGTCATACATAAGAAGAATGAACAATAATTACACATAGATAAATAATGGTTAAATGTCATGAATATGTTTCTAAATATTATTTAACAAATTTTATTTTTTTTTTTTTTTTTTTTTGAATTTTAATATTTCTAGATATAACATAGTTGTAGATTTTCCTTAGAAAAAAAAAATGTACTTAAGAAATTCAGTTCAAATAATAAATAAGAAATAAAGAATTGCTGTAATCCTTCAAATGACAAATTATAACTAATTTTTAAATTATTATTAAAAATAAAATTAGTTAAAAATTTGGATATTATTTAACAAGATGATGATGAATGAAGTGGTATATGGGGATGTGAAGCAACAAGGACTATAATCCCCTAATCACTATATATGAACAGTTAGTTTTTCCTTAGTTTTAATATGTCACCTCTCCACAACGCTCTTCGACCGTGTTAGACCGGGACCTACGGTTTAAAGTGGATTCCGAACCACTACAAACATCCATGGCACCGCCGGGACTCGAACCCGAAACCTGTGATACCGAGCGCCAGAGCGCTAGCCACTCGGCCATTCAGGCCCCGTTTAACAAGATAATAAATAAATAAAGAAAGTGACAAATAAAACATACGTAAGTACCGAAAAGGACAAATAAAACATAGAAAGGACAAATAAAACATAGAAAAGATACAAAAAATTTTAGAAATTAGAAAAAATTATGCTTGGTGTTGAATAATTTACAAATGTAAAATACTAATAAAATTGGAATTAATTTAAATTTAATACACTTATATGAAACATTTATTGTAGAAACATTTAGTAGTATATGTTCACAAGCAAATTATTTATCATGTTTGTTGTTATGAAGAACAATAGATGACGCCACAATATCGCCTCGATTCACTCAAAAAGAATTTTCACTTTATGACTGATGTTTTGACATAATTAATAAATCCTATCGTCGTCCTAACGTCATCAAAACAGAACTCATAACGTTAGTTAATTCTTACCCAGTCTAATGACAATCTTAGAAGATAAGCTCATTCATGTTAGACTATTTTTCTGGGTTGCTAAATCAAAATAAAGAAAATATCTCATTTTTGGCGCAGAAATGCTAAATTTGCCGTTTTTGTAGCAGAATGTTAAATCCAAATTTTTCAAGAGAATATTTGAACAGAAAATTCTTTAAAAAGTATAATGACTGCTTCTGATAGTAAAAGATATGAAAGTTCATACTTTAGTTGAGTTGCTTACATGCAGATAAATGATCATGTCAATGCTAGGAAATTAAGCAGTAAAGACATTTATATGTCATTAGACATGTCTAGACATCTCAGTCATAGACATGTTAAAAGACATAGAAATGTCTTCTGATATCAATAAAAATTATGCAGTAATATATTTCAGTATTCAAATTTTTTATTGAAAGTTGATGAGTTAACAGACATTACCAACAAGGCACAACTCTTAGCATTGGTCCTTTTTATTAATGAAGATTTGCTAATATATAGTGAATACTTCTTTTTTTGCAAAGAATGAAGCATATCTACGACACAAGAAGAGATTTTAGCAATTTGAATAACTATCTTGATAAATAGCAATTATATATAGGCATTTGTACAGATGGAACCCCTTCCATAACAGGCTGCATTAAGAGCCTTGCATCTTTTGTAAAAAATCAAAATAAAAATGTTATAATTCACCGTCTGCTTCATAGGGAGGCCTTGATGTCAAAAACATTAAGAGAAATTTTACATCAAGTAATTAAGAGGGCAAACTGTATTAAAACAAGGTCTATTAAATTTCTTTTATTTGAAAAGCTTTATATCGATATGGATTCACAACACAGATAACTGTTTTTGCACATTGAGATGAAGTGGTTTCCAAGGTAAAAAGTACTTACCAGTGTACATGACTTGACAAGAACTTCTTTCATTTTTTGAAGGGGTGAAACAATTGCAGTTTTTTAACCTCTTTCAGTACGAATTTTGGATTTCTAGGTTACAGTAGTTGGCCAATATAATTCAGCAGCCCAATATTTTGAATACTACCATGCAAGGGAAAGAAGAAATATTTTTGCATCCATTTACAAAATAAAGGCATTTTAGGGGAGGGGGTGGGGGGGAATGAAAAACTGTTAAAGGTAATTTGAAAATATTTCCGTTGGTAATTAACAATTATCATTGGAAATGTTTCATTTATGAGAGTGATTAATTTTTAAATGATTTTGGTTTAACACCAACAGAAGAACTAGTAATTATATCTACTCATTGTGGATTGATGGTTAAACATAAAGAATTGTATCTTGAAATCTCTTGGATTTCTATAAAAGAAGAATATGTGTTATGTTTTCAACATTTTATTACAATTGTCAACATTATAGTTATGTGAATTGGAATTTTCTACCTTCACCACAATAAAGTGTAAAAAGAGAGGAAATTTTTAATGTATTGACGAGTATTCAAATTGACGAAATATTTAATAATTTAATGTTTTTGCCTTTCAATTGTATTGAAAAAACATTAAAAATATCGTTAGGACACATCAGGCTCATGTTTCACTTAAACACAAGCATGAACAAATTTAAGGTATGTTTCATTTTATTTTTTTACATTTTGTCTTTGTAATATTCGACTTAATCATTATAACATATTTCTCAGAAAATTTTATATAATGCACCTAAAATTATTTGTAAGATTTTGAATGTGCCCCAACTTCGAAAAGTCTGCGAATCACTGCATCACATCTACTGTATTAAACTAGTTTACAAAACGAGTGATAAACACCATAATATATGGGGGGGGGGGGCATCTGTTTTTAAATAGTTAAAATCAAAAAGAAAAAAATAATAATAACATTCATGACACAGTTTTGTAAGACAATTATTAGCAATTCAAAATTCATTAAAAAGTTGCTTTTTTAACATGCTTATTTTTATAAAATTCCATGTAGCATATGTAACATTTATTTGTTTATATGAATAATTTAAAGTGGTTTTTGAAAAAATTAATTATCATCGTGCAAATGGTAATGGTAATTTGAAGGCAAGAAAAACATGCACACACTTTTCGTCACTGTATGTGTGTATATATAAATAAATAAATAAATAAATATATATATATAGTGACTTGTTTTAATATAACAATCATGTACAAAAATAGCTCCATTAACAAGAATACAAATGTGTTTTGTGTTTAAATAAATTTTTTAAAAAATTCATAAATCTAAAAGAGCCGGGACAGTCACATGGCAAATTTTTTGAAAATGGCCTTCCCTCATCATACTTTATAAAACTGTTTTTTCTATTATTTTTCATCATTCATTTAAGTATTTTTAGAAATTATCTTTTTCCTAGAATACATCCATTATTTATTGTGTTGGTACTTTATGCTATCTTTCTGTGATAATTATTATAGTAACTCATACATTACAGAAATGACAAGAAAACACCATAAATATTTTAAGTCTTGAAGTTTTAGTATTTTCTTTTTCTCCCTCATGTATAAAATAGATATAACAAAATAGTTCTTACTTTCTTAATAATTTTTTTTTTTTTTTAATGTAGCATAAAATAATTTATATAAAAAAAATTATGCTTACTTTTAATTTTTAAATTTTTTAAAATCTTTTTGTATACTTTCAAGTATTTACAGAATTAAATATCCATTTAAATTGTATAATGGATTTTTTTTTGGATATGCTTATGTGAAGTCTTTAAAATTTTAAACACATCCAATTTTCAGAAACTTAAAGTAAACATTTAAAATTGTTTGCTGTAAATCATGTAAATGGTTTATTTAATGAATTATAATATTTTTCATGCTTTTATAAAATTAATATTTATCTATATTACAGCACATTTTCTTAATTGTAATTGCATATATGGATTTTAAATATTTTACAATAGCATTCAAAATAGAATTTATATTGGCAGACAATTAATAAAATAGTATAAATAAAAAATTTTAATGTTGAATTTTCTGATACTTTTAGCAAGGTAATACATCACAAATCAAAACATAAAAAGCTACCTATAAGCCGGAAAATCTCATTTCTTAACATCAAATCCTTGAAATGGTGCATAGTGGTTTACAAAATAAAGAAAGAGAATTTTGGAACTAATAAATCTAAATAAAAAAAATACCTTACTCAGTTTAAAGAGTGTTATGTAAAAAAATTTCTTACATAATTAAGTTTAGGAAAGGTACTTCTTTTACTTTTCGTATGGATTGTGGTACCAACTTTAATATAGCACACAACAGAAGAGGAGATATACTTACTCATGTCAAGTCCCTAAATATCAATGAAGCACAGTGAGTAAAAATAAATAAAATAAAATTCTTAATTTAGTGCTGGTGTTGAAGATAACAGCATTGTTCATGAAGAATGTCTGATTAACTTTATTTATAGAACAAAATTTTCCTATAGCTAGTGCCAATCATATAGGTTCTTTTTTAAAGAAAATGTTTCCAAAATGCAAAATTTAAATAAAAATTATTATTTGGCAAAGTGCAACAAAGTTTTGATATGAAATATACAAAAAATGTAATACAAAAATACAGCACATTTTACCCTAGAATATGTGAATGTTTTTTTTAAAGTTTATTTACAGTTTATGTTATTTCTAATATTTCTGAAAATTTTGCAGTATTTTATTGTTATCAGAATATATCTTTTATATATGTTTGCTATATCCAAGAGCTTGCAGTAAGTATCACAAGTAATTTTTACTCGGTGTTCATTTCTAGTTTTTCTTTAATAAGACATACAAGTCTACCTGAACACTGTTTTATTTCATTTGCCACTATTTTACTTTTTATCTTTAATTGTGTAGAACTCCTTGATTAAAAATAGAATAATTTTTATTTTCATATTACTGACATTATTTCTATTTCTTAATTGAGTGGTGAAACATTACATGTTTTAAAAGAAGTATTTTCAATCATTGTCATCTAAAGTCTTTACTTCTATTAGCTTCTAATAGCTTTTACTTCTATTGCAACATTTATATTTCTTTTTTTTGCCTAAATTAGCATTTTTTTTATATTGAGATTTGTAGAAAAAAAGCAACTTGTTAGGTAAACCCCGATTATTTTTCTATAGATTGAAATAATTCAATGTTAAGAAACCTAATAATTTTTATGACAATGAGAACTATTTATTATAAATTGATATTATTATTGAACTTATTATATTGAAGCATATCTTTATTATTAGTTATTTACAAATTTATTTTATATATATATTTTTGTTTAAATTTGAACTTAGAAAAATCTATTACATCAATGTTAATAATATGCTTTTAAAGAGTAACAGTAACAAACCTTGAGAACATTTCAAATAGGGCAGCTTTATTACAAATTTTTTTTTTTTTGCTAAATAAATATAGATGATTAATAAACATTAAAATTTATCATTATACAAAATAAAACCCACTCAAGTAATAACTTCACTCATCATCAAGGCATAGATACAGATTTAATCATAGATTCAAGTATATTTTAAAAAAATTGACTTGGCAACTACATTGATTCACCACTATCTAATTTTGGAAAAATTAAAAAAAGTTTTTTTATACCTCAAATTTTAAAATTACATATAGTTATAATTTACTTACTGTAGTTCCACCAAGCAATATAATACATTAAAAAAATATATAGAGATTTTTTTACAGTATTTGCTAATTTTTAAAGAAAAATCTTTAAGAAATTAGCATTAAAATATTCATATTTTATTCATTCTATTTTGATTAAAAACATTTCCTAAAAATAACTCTGAAATTATTCTTACTCTGTTCACTCAAATGTTTTTACAAATAATTTATTAATTCCAAAGAAGAAAGCAGGTATTTTTTTAAACATGTATTTTCGGAATGTTAGAACTTATTTTAGGGGGAAGACAGGGCACATTTTCCTTTGAGAGAGGTTATAATTTCTTGAATTTTGCAAATTAAAAAATTATACTAGTTGGCTCTCACTTGGGCATTTAATCTGTGATTTCAAATCACTCTATAAATATACCGTTACCTGCTGCATTAATAAGGAACTACTAAAAATAACTTTAAATAATAGTTCAAATAACTTTTCTTTATCATAATGCAGAAAGCTTTTTTGATAACATATTTATAGAATTTGTATTTTACTAACAGAGTATGTAAATAGTACTACAATGATAGATTCAACAGAGGAAAAAAAAAGGTGATATATTTTTGTAGGAATAGTGAACTAGTGTGTACATTTTGTAGAAATAGTGATAGTAGTTAAAACAATGAATCCTTCAACATCTGTAGATAGTAATAGTTATATGTAGTAGATATGTGTCATTGCATTACTTTCCCATCCAGCTTTCAAAATCGGTGATCTGAATAACTGTCCTTCCCTTTGAATTCTTGATTGTCTTTGTATGGTTTGTCAAAGTAGACATTTTGATGTGCAGTATTTGAGATATAGCATATAAATAATTAATATATATTGATAATAACATATAAATAACATACATAAATGTAAGAAATTATTAGCTAATAAAAGGCAGAACAAAATGTAATAAAAGTTTATTTCAATAGGGTAAAAACATAAATAATTAATATATATAGATAATAACATATAAATAACATACATAAATGTTAGAAATTATTAGCTAATAAAAGGCAGAACAAAATGTAGTAAAAGTTTATTTCAATAGCATAAAATTTTCAATATTATTGAGTGTCAAATAAATAAAGCGTTGAAATAACAAATTTATGAAAACGTTTATGGTTGATTTGAAACAAATCATGTGCTACTTCTAACTGGAGCTCACAATTATAATTCAGAGTAGTTGTAATTTTTTGTTTTACTATTAGTTTGTAGAAAAACAGAAAAATAAAAGAAAAGGTTTTTAAAATATCACTCATGATCTATAATTTATTTATTATACATAAGCTATTATTGTTAAATATGCATATTAAAAAGTTGTATTATAAAGAATTGAACATCATACAATTTTTTATGATATTTGTATTAGTAATAAGTATATGTTCATAACTTGCAATATTTTAAAATGCTAGTTGATATTCTTTGTATGGCTAAAAATGCTTTCAAATTTTAGTCTTTTTCAGGGAATATTTGCTGGTGAAGTGACCATGATTGTTAAATAATCTATATATAAGTCTTGTATATACCTGCAAATATTATATTATTCAGAAAATTATAGCAATATTATGGATACAAATGCCTGGGGAGAAATATCCCTTTATCTTTAGTCACAAAATTAGTTAAAAATGTAGTACTAATTATAAAAATTTACCAAATTTTAAGTTGATTAAAAGTACAACGCTTTTACAAATAGGAGAAAAAGGAGTAATTGAGGTACAAAAGAAAAAAAAAAATAAGTCAGAATCCTTTGCACTTTCCTTGATCTTTCTTTTGGGTTTTCGCAAAGGCAAGAAAGAGAAAAAAAGAGCTGAGAAGTACCTTTTATTTACTTTTTATCCCCTTTTAAAATTATAAAAATTGATCAACATAAAATGTTATCGAAAGTAAAAATACAAACCATAAAAATCTATAATCTCCCGAAAACAGCTCTGAGAAGTGCCTTTTTGATAAAGAAATTTTATTTAGTTTTACACTTCCTCTCTGACATCTCCATTGTGTCTTGATTGTACCGTAGTTTTTAAATTATAATTTTTTTTGTTTTGCTATTTGTTTAAAGACTTTATTTTTCAATTATTTTCTGTCATTTTTATTAAACTCTTATTTTTATGCCTTTTTGCATAGCCTTTCTAACATTAATTAAGCAGCCACTGTAATTAAGTATTTTAAAAATAAATTATGATGAAGAGGTTAAGAGGACATCTAATAGTACTCCAAAAATGGTTAATTTGTTTGAAAATCAATTTATGATAAGAAATCGAGCATTTCTAATTTCACGATGATTATAGAGAGGAAGATTT
The DNA here is from genome assembly GCA_021605095.1 of Caerostris extrusa. Classification (NCBI taxonomy): domain Eukaryota; kingdom Metazoa; phylum Arthropoda; class Arachnida; order Araneae; family Araneidae; genus Caerostris; species Caerostris extrusa. Next base: position 27,158 of record BPLR01007770.1, read on the forward strand.
GTTAATAGTGGATCATTAATGCTAAACACATAATCATCAAAAACACGTCGTAAAAAAGCCATGTGACTTCACGAAGCTAGGCAGTCAACTCGTCTAGAACTTAGCGCGTTGTAGCCGTATCTCTGTGAAACAACGTTGTTTTAGTTTATTATAAATATATTGTACTTTTAATTGCTCAATAATATTTGTTTAGTATTAGTTAAATATTTAATTTGTAATTGTAGTGTTACAAAATAATTAAAATTAAGGTTAATGAAAGAGTTAAGCCTAGTAATATTTTGCCTATATTTACATATGTTGCATTTTAGAAATTAGTTGATATTTTAAAATTTACTGTTGAGCATTTTATACATTTTCAGCTGCTATAAATGTTATATAATTCTCGAAAAACTTATTTCCTATTATACTAGTCTAAAGTTTAAATATTTTATAATCTCAACACATTTATAATCCATTTTGAATTTGTATGTGTTTACTAATTAACATTTAAATTATTTAAAAAAAAAAAATTTATATTTTTATTTGAATTTAAAAAGGTGAGAATAGTGGTATTCAATTTTTGAATATTAAGGTATGTTGTATTTGCACTTATTATTATTTTATTTTATCAATTTTTGTTTTGAGCATAAAAATGTTGAATGTTTATACTTGTATTATCAAAATTTACAAAGTAAACTAAATCATAGGTTTTTTTTATTTTTAGGGGTTAAAAAGTGTCCTGTTCCATGCTGCAGATCTAATTATGATTCAACAGTTTACATTTCTTGTTTTCAATTCCTAAAAGAGAAAGACAGAAGAAACTTATGGCTTAAGAAAATTAATCGATACGATTATATCGCTGGGTACAAATGCTGTTGTTTGCATTAAGCTCTTGAGTGAGAAATTTGTTATCACAGAAGACCATGCTGTTCGAGATGGTGGATCTGTTCTAACTGTGAAAAGAATTAATTCGAAATTAACTCCTGATGCATACCCATCAATATTTTTGAATCAGCCTGGATATTTATCAAGTGACCGTGTATCGGAAAGAAAAACTCCATCTGAATGAGAAATGAAATATTAAAATGGGATGAAAAAATTTACTGACTGGGGTTTAAAAGATATCATTAAAACTTTCGATGATTTTCTGAAAGAATTTCCATCAAAGCTAACTAGAATGGCTCTTTATAGTGCAAGAAGATGTGTTATTTTATAAACTAAATATATGTAATGGTCAAGCTCCACAGGTTAAAGTGTCATTTAAATTGAAAGAAATTTAAGTGTGACTGATAGGCATGGCAAAACAGCATTGGATAATAAAAGTCTTATTTATATTCTACAAGAAAACAAGTGTGACAGATGGACTAAATTTGATTGCTTATTATGTACACTTGGGAACTATGAGGAAAAGAATGTCTGCATTGAAGACAAACTGAACTGCACATTAAATTTTCTTCAGGATATTAAAAAACAAAAGGAAAAAAAGGAGAAGGTGAGTACTGTTTTATTATTGATGTTGTAATTGAACAAATTAATAATTTGATTTTGACTAAAATTGCATATTCCACAAATTATCTTCTGCTTGCTAGTAATTTTTTTTTTTTTTCAGTTATCCTTCAGCCTATAATTTTATCCTTAATTAAAAAATTTTAATTCTGCCTCATCCTGTTAATCTTAAGAAATTATCTAACTCATTTAATAATAAAGCAATCTCAACAATAATAGTCATATATCATATTTAAAGAAAAAGGTTGAGTTACTTAATGAAAATGAAAAAAATGAAAAAATTTGTTGTGAAAAAATGTTGAAAAAAATTTCATTTTACTTAATGAAATATTCATAAATCTTAGTATTTCATATAAAGCTGGTCAGATTACTGGTATGGCAGAAAATTCTGTCTATAAAGCTACCACTGTTCAAGCTTTTATAGTTACTTCAGTGTTTTCTAAACCTAAAGAAATAATTGCATCAATGCCTGTAAAAAATCAAACTGCTGATGTATTATATTTAAATACTCTAAGAGTTTTAAGCCTTTTAAAAGAACTCAACTACACTGTTTTATGTTTAATATCAGATAACAATAGAATAAATAGAAATATGTTTTCTAAAATGTTCAATGGTAACTTAAAATGCTACTTTCAAAATCCTGTTCAGCCAGAAAAAAATTATTCTTTTTGTTTGACACTGTGCATTTAATAAAATCTATTAGAAATAATTGGATGATATAAAAAACAGAAGACAAACTTTTATTTCCCAATCCAAATAATTTTTCACAAGTTTATTCAGCGAGTCTTTAATCTTTAAAAAATATTTATGAATTTGAGAAAATGTAAATTGCAAAACTTGCACTTAAATTATCACAAAAAGGTTTTTTATCCACCTTCATTTGAGAAACATAATGTTTTATTTGCTTTAAATCTATTTAATGAAACACATAACTGCTTTAAAGAGTGAAAAAAATGAAAAGAGTTGTAATACAGTAGTATTTATTGATTATATATTAAAATGGTGGAAATTGGTTAATGTTAAATATCCTCAAAAAGGTTTCAAATTGAATAGTGATTTCTGCAAACCAATAGAAAGTGTTAGTGATAAAAATGTGATGTTTTTAAAAAGATTTAAAACTTGGCTTTACTCTTGAGAAAATTTAAGTTCTTTAAAACTATCTGAACGAAAAGAATTGGGACTTCATTTTACTACAGAAGCTTTAATAGAATTGATAAATTACATATTTGAAAAATATAATGTAAAATATATTTTGTTTACTAGTTGTGTTACTAGTTTCAGATAATAATCTAGAATATGAAACAGATGTGAAATTAAAGAATATTTAAGGATTATTAACAGAGGTAATTTAAAATGGCCTACACAATTTATTGTTGACATCATTGTTCAAACATACTTAATATTTTTAAAACTTATGAGCCATAAATATGAAAGTCTATTTTTAGAGCGTAGAAATAAAAAAATCTTTATTAGATCATTTAGTTTTTGAAAAGTTGGGTTTTATATTTTTAAGTCCAGAAACTCAATGTTTTGGTACAACTAAAGCAGAAATTTTAACAAAACATTGTTTATCTGTTTCAACCAATATATTTATTAATAACTATGTTAAAGTAAGAAATGATAAACTTAAGATCCCAAATAAAAGAAAATTGTTAACTTTAACCTCATAATGTAATGAAAATGCCTTTTGGCTAGTTTGAAAGTGTGTTAATCTAATTAATTACATTTAGCATCAGTTTTGAATATGATTGCATGTATTTTGTATATTTGCCTTAGAATTAATTAATATGCCTTTAGGATTCATTATGTATATCATTACATATATCTTGATTAAGAATATTAATAATTTTTTGTTTAGCGATAGAAACCTTTTAGAGTAACTATTTAATATTTAGAATATTTAGTATTTAGATATTATGATTTTGTATAAAATTAATATAAAGGGATAATATCCTAATGATTAAGCCTTGTGTGTGACTATAAATATTCTGGCATTTATAATTTTTTTGGCTATCCCAAAGTTTTTCACTAAAACTAATTTTCATGCCATAAATGTAAATATAAAAACATATTTTTGTTTCATGAAGGTTTTTCTTATTGTTTTGGAATGATGTGAAATAATAAATTATTTAGTATAACAAAGTATTATTATTGCTAACATTCTATTAAAAAATTTTTAGGATTGAAATAAATAAAATTTAGTTTAAAGGAGAAAAAAATTTATTTCAATTTTTGTACAATTTGTATAGAAAAATTTTACTCCACTAATAAATGAAAATTTTGAAAACATTTTTTTGTATTATATATACAAACTATAAGGGTTATTTGTATATAAAATTTTAAAAATAAACTACTATTTTATAAAAATAATTCATTTCTGCCACTGCAGAAAATTTTTTATGAACAAAATAAAAAAATATTTCAGATGGGGAATTAATCTACTTTTTAAAAAATTGCATTTATATTTAAAAAATGTTTGTGCATAAAATAATTCAAGATTCATAATGTGATTCTGTTGGTTTAAATAAATATTTAAACATTAAATACTATTTCTAAAATCAAATCTTCACCCTGGAAGAAGCTTGCTCAAAACTGTGATGTCACAAAATCAACATTCAGGCCCTTAGGAGCGCAATGAATGAACGATCTCGAATAATCTGATTATACTTGCTGTCTGTCGAAATCGACTCAGTAGTTTACTTTTTCCTCAATCAATAGATTTCAAGACTGACTTTTCTTGAATCTAAAACCCAACTAGGGGTGGGGGTGGGAAAATGATTTTTGTAGCAAGGCAAATTGCATTTTTGTAGCAGCTTACGTAATAGAGCAAATTACATTTTTTTATTAACTTTTTCTCTTGCAGTAGTTTCGTAGAAGTATATTTTTATATTAACAATTCTTTTTCAGATTTCAAAGTATATACTAATTAATTTTATAATGTTTAGCAATCGTATTATTGATATGAAATAAAATCATGTGATTTGTACTGGAATTAAATTAAATTCAATCATTTCGTATGATATCGGAAAATTCAATATGAAACTAATTTATTGATATATATATTAATTTCAATAAGAAAATTAGAATTTGAATGGAATGTTAAAAATGATTTTTTATTTAATATATATAAAAAATACATCAATTATTGAATTGATTACATTTCTGATGTATTTATTAATACATTTTGCATTTTAAAGGCTAAAAATTTTTCTTTATCCTTCTTGTAACTTCGAATATTCTGGAATTCTTAGCAATGAAAATATTTTTAATGGAAATATAGTAATAATTTTTAATGGATTTCTTATAAAAATATAATTATTAAATCAATTAATATGAAAATATTAAATTTTCCTCTGAATTTTGTTTTGATATGATATTTTTACATTAAATATGTTATTTAATTTAAATACGAATTATTTTTAAAAAATGGTAGTAAGAAGTAAATTAATTTTATTAAGTTATTTAACAAATCTTATTTTAGAGAATTTTATTATTTGTTGATATAACATAGATTTTCTGTGGAAAAAAATGAGCTTATGAAATTCATTTCGACTAATAAATGTGAAATATAAAATTGTTTTAATCCTTCAAATGACAGATTACAGCTAACTTTTAAATTATTATTAAATATAAAATTATTTTAAAATCTGGATATTTAGCAAGATAAATAAAAAAAAAAGGGATAAATAAAACATATTAGTTGTAGAGAGAAATACAGTAATAGTTAAAAATTTAAAAAAATTATGCATGGTAGTAAATAATTAACTAATGTAAATTATTAATATAATTCGAAATAGTTCTTGCAGAAACATTGTGTAATATAAAAAAAAAAAAGGACAAATAAAATATATAAATTATTTATCCTATTTGTTCTAATAAAGAAAAATAGATGGCGCCATGATATAGACTACAATCATTTAAAAAAATTTCGCGCTATGGCGAATGTTGTTGTTTTAAGCAATAAATCTATCTTATAGCCAGCAAAAAGGTTAAGCTGAGCTGACCGCATTTGTAAATTTATATCTCCTCTAATGAAGATTTTAACCGAAGGCTGTAGGCTCATTCATATTTCGCTATTTTTCTGGGGATACAAATCAAATAAAGATAACATCTCATTTTTGACGCAGAAATGCTACATTTGCCATTGTTGTAGCAAAGGATGAATTTTTTCCACTCCTGCTACGATCATTTACGGCGCGAATTCTTTCAACCGATTTTCCAGCGAACTACTGTCATGAGAGTAAGTAATTCAGAAAGCGCTTAATTAATGGGTCACGTAACTTACTTAGATTCGTCCCAGAACAAAGATTTGGATTTTATCCCACCATGGACTTCATTTTTAAAATTTCTAAATAATATGTGAACTCAATACGCAACCGAATAGCTGAAATTACTAACTTGAGAAGAATTGAATTTGATTATTTTTTATTATTAATTTATTAAAATGCTGTCTATCTCATATTTTGGAGCTTTTTTTCATAATTTATGTAAAGAAATTCCTGTGGAACCCATGCTGCTTTTTCGCCGTCTTGAGGACTGCTTAGCTTTTTAAAAATTTATTTTTGGAATCGTAATACCAAATCTTATCTTATTCGAAATCTAATAAATGGAATGCTGATCCAATTATTAAATCAGCTCTAGTTTTTAATAATGAAATATGATACTATACATATTAGTGAAACTATATATAATGATATTATATATAAATACACTACAAGCTTCCTGACATTACAATCATCGAATTAACCTTCTCATCAATATGATTCTGGTACTCAGACATTTCCCTTATTCCTGGAACATGGCAACTGTTATCTCATTTCTAATGCTTAGAAAAGATCCTATTAATAGATATAGTTATCAACCTATTTCTCTTCTTTTTCTCTGAGCAAAATTGCAGAATCTATCATACTCAATAGACTTAATCGATTTGTGGAATGTAACAATATCATTTTTAAAGAACAATTCAGATTCAAAAAAAAAAACCTACCACTAATCAGCTTCTTAGAATTGTGGAATTCATCACTTTCAGAACAGCAAATATACTAGACATTCAAAAGGCATTTGACCAAGTATGGATAGAAGGACTTATTTTTAAAATTATAAACCTAAAGTTTCCACTTCCGATCTTCAAACGCATCTATTCCTACCTTTCCAACAGATATTTTTCTTTCAAAATTAACAGAGCTCTATCAGAAATATCAAAGCAGGAACACCTCAAGTGAGTAAAATATCACCATGCCTCTTCTCAATCTTCATTTCCAATATCCCAACTAAATTTAACTCTATTATATCAATTTATGCAGATGATACTGTCGTTCTAGGTAAAAACAACCCCCAAAATTTCTTGCTTTTGCTTTAAATAAACATCTTGTTGGTCTCTCTGTTTCGTATGATAAATGGAAAATTGCATTAAACATTAATAAAACAGAAACCTTATTTTTCAACAAGACATATAAATATAAAAACTCAACCATTTACCTTAAAACCAACTTCTCTTGGAAAAGTAAAACCAATTATCTTAAAATTTATCATCATCAACATCTCAATTGGAATTTTTGTTTTAAGTATATAAAACAGAAGCACAGAAAGGACATTAGATGACTATCCCCCATTGCTGGAAATTCCTGTATAGAATAATTACATTCTTATTGCCATCTCTATGCTTTGTCCACTTCTCACCTATGCATACCAGGTATGGGCCTGGAAGCACAGCAAAATATGACTATAAGGTATATTACTAATGTCAATTGGTACATAATGTGGATATTAAAAAATTAATCTCTTTATCTCTTAAAGAATAATTGAAGTTCTTCAATAATCTAGCAATCTGATAAATTAAAAGTTACAAACCACATTCAAATATTAAAAGACAGGGAAATTCTCCCTAATTTTACATTTATGCTCTCTTTTAATTCATTTGTTTGTTTTGCAATTCTGTTTTAATATTTACTCATTTCTTTTTAATTTCTGGGTATTGAATTTATTATTTATATATATAAATATATTGAGAAATTATATTTGGTTTCTTTATTGTAGATAATTTTTACTAAAAACAAATTTGGAAAAGAATATTTTTGAAATTTTGAACGTAAAACAAGATTTTCATTACAACTCTGTGGCAACACATAATTTTGACATTCGTTGTGAGGAGTATTTCTGTTGTTCTATACCTCAATTTAAAACTTTTTGATTAAGTAAGTAACTATTTTAATTTTTAACATTGAAAAGGAAAAAAAAAAAAAAAAAAAAAATGCTTCGAAAAGGTTTGAGACCAATTTTTCACCAGGGCAAGAACTTGGATACCTAAATTATTTTGGAATTGAATCCCTTACATAAAAATGGTTTTGTTGAGTATGATGGTTATTTTCTGGGATATAAAGGATTGCAAGATCTTGACTTTGTTAATTATTTAGTATTTATTAATTATTAATCCATCATTGTATTAGCTATATTTGTCTTATGCAGTTTCCTTTTTTGTGTAATTTTATTTCCTGTATTTTGTTATACAAGTTTTCTTATTTTTTATAACATCATTTTTTTTTTTTTTTAATTTTTTAAATTTTTGATACCTTTTTATGTTTGTTTAAATTTTTAATGTTTTTCATATTATGTGTAAAGTTGGTGGTTAGTGGAAACATTGATTACTATGCCCTAGTTCATTATATTACTTTTCTTTTAAATTTTACTAAAATTGCAATTGTGTATTCAATAAATCTTGTGTAACATTTTTTTTTATCCTGTTTTAGAATAAGATACTTGTTTTCCTTTTGTACATTTTTAAATATTGCTTTTCTGGAAAGAATATAAGGATAGCTTAGTTAATTATAATCTGTTTTAGTTTTTGTATCGGAAGAATTTACCTTTGGTATCAAAAGAATAATGCCATTTAAAATTTCATTAAAAATTTTGATTTTTATTTGTTTTTGTAATAGATCTTGTAATCATTTATATCCCAGATAATACCCATCAAAGTTCTCTTTAGAATCATAATTTACATTAAAAATGTGTAAGAAAGTCTTTTAAAATGTCAGTTTTACCTGTATTATCTTAAAATTTGCTAATTGTTTTGAACTGTGCTATAACTTGTGCTAGTGACAATCGGGAATTTATTTCCTGTTATGAAATTGAATTTCTATCAAACCTGATTGCTTAAGGTTATCCCTTGTAAAAAAAAAAAAAAAAAAAAAAAAAATAATTAATGTATTTTGGTATTTCAGATTTCTATATTTTTGGTTTACAGAATATTAAAAATTGTTGCCATTCACAAATCATGTATGATTTTTTTTTTAAATTAATGATCCCTTGCTTAAGAATTCGGATATTTCAATTATTCGAATTGCCCCTAAAATGATAAAATTATCCTTATTTTATTTTAGTGTTTAATTCTCGATTTTGAAGTGAGTCATATAATATGAAATGACTCACTTTTACAAATATGTTTAAAAAAATTCGAATTTTTGATATCGTTTTCCTTCTGACATACTTTTTGTTTTGAGATATATAGATTTCTTGAAACTGCTATATTTTCTTAAATGAAGCTCATTGCTTGATTGACTTATTTGGTTTGCTTATCTTTTTGAAGAATAAAAAAAATGTTTCAGGTGCAATAATAAAATTCAGTAATAATTTAAATATGCAATACTCCAGTAAAAAAAAGTATTGAATTGGGAAGAGTTAAAAATACACAAGATTATAAAATATTGATCTTCTTTTAAAATACTAAATGGAATTTTATTATTTAAAATTTATTTTATGTTTTAAATTAAAATTGATTTATAAAAAAAATATATATATATACTCCTTAAAACGTTTTAAATGGGGAATCCATGGAATTGCTTATTTTATCAGAATTTTTGTTCTCTGATAAATTTTATGTATAAACAAGCAATGTACACTGTATTAATTTAAATGAGAGGCAAGTCTGAAAAAATATTCCCTTTCCCACTAATATTACTATCTCAATTTCTTTTTTTTTTTTTTTTGTTATCAACAAGCAATTATTTCATCCATATGAATTAAAAATATTCAATTACATTAATACATTGCATTTATTATTATTCGCTAATGTGTCATTAATTGAAAATTTTTCATTATTTAATAAGTTAGCTATTGGTTCCTTTCTAAATATTTTTTTTTTTTTATAGAATGCTCCCTTTTTTTTTATTAATTTATATACTTATTTTTGTAATGTACTGAAAGTTTTAAGCTATTGTTTCTTTTAAATATTAATTTCTTTCTATATAGATCTTATTTATTGCTTGCAAATGAGTTTTACTTGTTCTTAAATTGAGGAAATTCCCAAGGTTATTCCTGTCGACAAGTTTTTGTTTATGGCTGCAAGTTGGCGATTGACTTCCTGCCACTTGACACTGGGACCTGGGTATGATATGATATTCTCTAAATAAGTAAAGTTTGATGCTAAGCTTAACATTATGGCCTGGTATTGAACTGAAATTTCAGAAAGCAGCATCTTAAATAATTTTTTTTCAACATTTAATTTCATATTTTTGGAGAAAATATCTTTAGTTTAAATGATTTCGAATTTACTAAAATTTTAACAAATCATTCCTTTTATAACCATTATAATGAAAGTTACATGAACTAGCCAGTTAAAACCTAATTGAAGTGCACATTTTTTTTTTAATTATTTGCAACTTTGTCTAATCGATACATAACCGAAACTTTTTAAATAGCTGGCTTGCATGCATTTTTTAATTCTAACAACTTTATTGTATAAAAATGTATATTTGCTTTTCTGTTGTTTCAGTTTGCTTTGTTTCTTTTTGAGAAGAATTCTTAAGCTATGTTATCGCTATATTCATATTATAATTATTTAATGTTGTCATTATTTTATATTAATGCAATTAAAATGTCTTTCATGTTTAATTAGATTTTATTGAACATATATGTTTAAAACAACTAAAATCTTTAACATTTTATAAACATTATTATTAAAATGCTTTTAAATTATGAAAATGTAATCCTCGTAAGAGTATTTTTAAAGTGAAGTTCAACCAACACACTCATCTATAGTCTATTTTAAAAATTAAGGTACAACAAAAAAATTACATTGAATTAAATAATTATTTTCTCCGAATTTATTGCTTTTAATAAATACCATTGTGGTGGCAAATATAGTACTATTTTGTATGGGAAATATATTATGAAATCTGAATTTTTCCTTTTTTGTACTCATTTGTTTGAAAGAAATATGATATGCTACAAAAAAAAAATTTAGCAATTGTTAATGCATATTAATGTGAAATGGGGTCTTAATAACAGTAAAGAAAATAATTAGCAATTGTAAAAGCTGATTGCTAAATTAATGTGAAATGAAGCACTGATTATAAGGAAAATTGAGTTTTTAATGACTGGAAGCATAGAATGACTGTAGAATGCATTGTGTAATCAGGACTGCTAACTTTTTTAAAAAGTAATTGCAAGTTTTGTTTCTCAATGCTTCATAACTGCATCATTCTAAAAGTTTTTAAAAAAACATTTTTAACTCTTAACAAGCTAATGTATTTTTTATTAATTCCTTCATTACACATTACACAATTCCTTCATTACAATTTTTTCAAGCCTACTATTCATTTGGTGTTATAATAGTTCACATGAATGATATTTTCTATATTTTTGTATTTTTTTACTTTTCTATACTTTTTATTAATGCTTAGTTCAAAATTGAAATTTTGTCTTGTTAGTTGAATTATGTATTGATGGATATAAATATGATATGAAATAATTATTGTAGAAAAATTTATGAATTATAAATATGCATTAATGTGAAATTGATTGCGATACAAATATACATTAATACGTATTTTCTACGTTATATAC
>BPLR01007771.1:0-10326 GCA_021605095.1 Caerostris extrusa
TATTTGTTAATGATAATTGACGGTTAATTTCCAAAACAACTAACCATTACAAGACGCATACAAATTTTGTGGCGGTACATCCTGAATAATGTCGGAGGTTCTAAAAGCCATTTCCGGTATGCTCGGCAGGCCCAGAGATGCATCTTCCAAATGGCGGTAATTTTGGGGGTGGACTCTTTTGGGAGAATAGGATCCAGGTTGAAATGCGATGGGTAGATGAACTGGTTGGCTGACAGGCCTCTTTTACGGAGAACTGACGACGGCTGACAGGGTTAACTTTGGTAACTGCAAAAAGATAATTAGGATTTAAAATAATAAGCATTTATATGTAGAATTTTTTATAACAGGAGTTTTCATATCTTTCAATTTTTGAAATCCTCTGCTATAAAAGGTTATATGAACTGTGCCATAAATCTAGATGTACTAAGACATAGCAAGCAGTACAAACACACAGCAATAATTTTTAAACAAAAATTCTATAAATTTTTTTCAAAGCATGCCAAGCATTTAACACATATTAAGAATAAATACCATTTTTAAAATGTGGATGTACATTTACTTTTGTATAAAAAATAGAAACTAACTAGGTATTAAATATGAATTACGTAGTTGTAAGTGTAAAAAGTTTTCTACTGGCAGTATGATCGTGTCACAGGTGTTCACGTGTGACAGGGACTTTCCTGCAGTCAGAATTATTTTCAGATGAAAAATCAATTTTTTTAATGAAATATATATTGAAAGTATCTACAGATCAAAGTGAATTGATAAGCACCTTATTTTTGATACTGGGCATAAATAAATGTAATCCACAATTGCAAACAATTGTTAATGGAAAAACACAGCTACATAGTTCTTATTAAAAATTATATAATGTTAAATTCAATTCTATAAATTGCCAATGTGTGTGCTTACTTCCTAAAAAATTAAAAACATTTTACTATTACTTTTTGTATTATTAAAAAAAAAAAAAAATTACCATACTGCTGTAGTCAGTTTTTTAGAAATTTTTTTTTTAGATTTATAACATTCATTTTTATTGAGAAATTTTAAAGTACTTAAATATTTTGTTATTAGTTGGCATTAGTTTTTTTTTTTCTCTCTAAAGATGAATACATAATTTGGCATCATAAATGAAAAACATAATAAATCAAAATGATAATAAAAAAGATGATATGGCATCATAAATAAAATTATAATTTGGCATCATAAAGCATCTAATTGGTATCATAAATGACATCATAAATAAACATGGCACATATGGAACAGATTTAATGTCAATCATGATAGCATGGGTTGCCTGCTACACTACATTTACAAGATTTATAAGATGGAAAAATTGTTTCTTCAAGCTAACGAAATTTTCACATAAATGAAATCAGAATGCTTTTTTTAATTACAACATAACATACTTTTAAATGAAGCATCCATTAGCCATTTAAATGCTTCATTTAAGAGAAAATTTCAGAAATCGAGTCCTTTCTCTAAAGCAGCTGCAATTCAGTTTAACAAGGTGGACTGAAGTTCCTAGGCTGACACATAGATGGCGCTACTAGTATTAAATCCATATGATTTTTAGTTAGCCCTAACCTTCAAAAGACACGTGTATAAATTTGACAGCTGTTGCAATATTAGTATGTGAGTTATAGAATTTTTAGTGTTCATCACGTGCAGTCCACTCGGCTGACTGTCGATTGGACTCCGGTGTGAAATAATGGAGCCATGTGTCATCCATTGTCACATATCGACGCAAAATTCTGGTTTATTACGATTGAACAACTCCAAACACTGCTTAGGATCATCAATTCGTTTTTCTTTTGGGTCTATTGTGAGCTCTGCGCGGCACCCTCTTGGAACAGAGCTTTCGCATGTTAAACACACGAAATTCCATTTTATCCATTTTCAAACTAACAAAAAGTTGCTTCACTAAAAATGCTATAACTCACATACTAATAGTGCAACAGCTGTCAAATTTATACACGTGTCTTTTGAAGGTTGGGGCTTTAACAAAATCGTAATTTAATACTAATCAGCAAATACGTGATATTTCAACTACTTACCTCTTTGCCTTCTTTCAGAGGAACAGACTGCGATCAGTGAGGATTGATTGGCATAAATCGCTCTTGATTCCGATTGTGCGGGTTGATACTTGGTTTGATTTCGTGCCCAAAAATACTACAGAATCACTGCGATGATAAAAAACAATGATTATTTTAGAGTTTTTACAAAGGTTTCAAATATGAATAAGCAGAAATGTAGAGATTACAGAGATAAAAGAAAATGATTGGAAAGCGGTATATAACCTCACATCTTTGGTGGCAAAATTTTAAAGAACACGTGTGTTAACTATACTATCCCAACTTCTGAAAACTTGGAAATCAGGCAAAACTAAGATAATAAGGATATTATTTTAAAAAATAAAGATCGAGAAAAAAAGGCGCCATGAATGCAGCTTATATTCTTAATTACAGGGTGATTAAAATTAAAGTCCCACTTTCAAAATGCTATAAAAAAGAACAACTCGTCACAATGGCTTCAAATTTGAACTGAAGATATTTAAAGGGGAGGAACGGTATGGCATCAAAAAAAAGTTCCACCGATTTTTCCTATCCAATTTGGTATGACCTTGCCGTGGTAGATGGGCTTTCCACTCACAGTGTCACAACTGTTGAATGACTTAGAAGTCATTTTTTTCCATTAAAAAACCGAAACCATCAAGCACATTGAACACTAGAGTAGTTTAATGTGCAACTCATTTTAAATACGCGTCATTTCGATTCAAAATATCTCTCGCAGCCGAATTCACTTTCTTTTATGCCGCTTACAGCATCCTCTATTAATACATTTTGGAACTTTTTTTTTTTTTTTTTTTGATGCCGTACCGTTTCCCCCTTCTTGTGTATCTTCAGTTCAAATTTGAACTCACAGTGACGAGTGGTCCTTTTTTTTTACAGCATTTTGAAAGTGGGGCTTTAATTGCAATCCCCTGTATAGTATATAATAAATATTATTATTTTTAAATCACCTGTGAAGCATTGTTCCATTTCCTTGTTTGAGAGAACCTTCATCGGACTAGAGTTATCGAGACCTGCATGTAGAAAAAAAATAAATATTTATATTTTCACAATTAATTTATTTACAAATAAGTAAATAAATTAAAAGAATCAAATAAAAATTATTTGGATACTCATAATGAGAAAAGATGAACTTACAGTAAGCTTTTTCGGGTCTCCCTCTGAACTTGCAGCAATGCCACACAATGAGGGCAGTTAAGATCACAACAATTAAGCCAGCTGCACCTGCACAGAACATAATGATGAACAGAAATTTTTTTTTTTATTTCACACATCGCAAAATAGAAATCTCATCAGAAAAAAAAAGTTTCATAGAGATTATTACTCGTAGTATCGAGATCATCGAAAAGATTCCAAGTACAGGGTGCTTATAATTAAAGTGACCCTATTCAAATCCCTCTAGAACCACGCAGTATATTTCTTCGATAGTTTCATTCGCAACTCGTTTCCGCCCTTTTCCTGGCAGCACATCCAAGTCTCCACTCTCTTTAAATTTCAGAACCATCTTCGACATGGCCCTTTTCGCAATCTCTTTAAAAACGATGCTATTCAAGCAGTGCAGCTAAGTTATTGCTGCCGTTCTGATAAAACAATTTTTACCAGTAAAGCTCGATCTTTCTTCTGTAAGGAAATGATTAACGATGACAAAGGCACTTTTTCTGGTTCTTGACTGTAAATCTCTTTATAGGTTTGACTAATTTGCATACGGAATTTTTGAAAATTTCCTCCTGATGGTCAAAATGTGAACTATTTTTTATTGCAAAAAATCTTTTCCCCATGGTCCATATACCGTATATACCAAGTTTCATCAAAATCCGTTAGGCATAACGGGTTGTGTTTGAATAAGGTCACTTTAATTATAACTACCCTGTATTTAAGCCAAGATGCAGGCAAATATTTCTATGTATTTTTTGCATTAAAAAGTGACATGTGATGGAATGCGGGTTTTTAGAGATAAGACAGACTTAAATTTCTAATTACCTTAATGTTCTAAATATCCCCAAAACGAAATTTTTGGTTACAAAATATAAAAGATCTTGTATAAATCACTCCTTTTCAGCGTACCGTATCAACTTCTATTTTTATATTCATGAAATAAAACTTTAAAAAAGTTTTTCAGTTTTAAAGAGCGCTTTTGATAGCAAATTATATAAAGAAGACACTTATGTATTAATCATATGCCAGCGATTGATTGCTTTCAATAATCTCATAATATATTAATATCAATAATTGAGAACTGCTAAACATTGCCGTCTGAAACAGAAGTTGGTTGACATTCTCCAATGGCATTCGAACATTCTTTGCATTAGACCTTTTCAGTTCGAAACAAAACTTAGTCGACATACACCAAAGGCATTCGAACATTTTTCCATTTTAAGCATTTCCTGCTAAGCAATTTTCGCCTGAAACAAAGCCTTGGTTGATATTCGTCAACAGTATGCGGTAATGGCAATGGCATTCGAACATTTCCCGCTCAAAATAAACCTGGTCGACATTCACCAATGGCATTCGAACATTTCATGCTAAGCAATTTCGCCTGAAACAAAGCCTTGGTTGATATTCGTCAACAGTATGCGGTAATGGCAATGGCATTCGAACATTTCCCGCTCGAAATAAACCTGGTCGACATTCATCAATGGCATTCGAACATTTCCTGCTAAGCAATTTTCGCCTGAAACAAAACTTGGTTGATATTCGTCAACAGTATGCGGTAATGGCAATGGCATTCGAACATTTCCCGCTCGAAATAAACCTGGTCGACATTCATCAATGGCATTCGCACATTTCCTGCTAAGCAATTTTCGCCTGAAACAAAACTTGGTTGATATTCGTCAACAGTATGCGGTAATGGCAATGGCATTCGAACATTTCCCGCTCGAAATAAACCTGGTCGACATTCATCAATGGCATTCGAACATTTCCTGCTAAGCAATTTTCGCCTGAAACAAAACTTGGTTGATATTCGTCAACAGTATGCGGTAATGGCAATGGCATTCGAACATTTCCCGCTCGAAATAAACCTGGTCGACATTCACCAATGGCATTCGAACATTTCCTGCTAAGCAATTTTCGCCTGAAACAAAACTTGGTTGATATTCGTCAACAGTATGCGGTAATGGCAATGGCATTCGAACATTTCCCGCTCGAAATAAACCTGGTCGACATTCACCAATGGCATTCGAACATTTCCTGCTAAGCAATTTTCGCCTGAAACAAAGCCTTCGTTGATATTCGTCAACAGTATGCGGTAACGGCAATGGCATTCGAACATTTTAAACATTTCCTGCTAAGCAATTTTCACCTGAAACAAAACTTGGTTGATATTCGTCAACAGTATGCGGTAACGGCAATGACATTCGAACATTTCCCGCTCGAAATAAACCTGGTCGACATTCACCAATGGCATTCGAACCTTTCCTGCTAAGCAATTTTCGCCTGAAACAAAACTTGGTTGATATTCGTCAACAGTATGCGGTAACGGCGATGGCATTCGAACATTTCCCGTTCGAAATAAACCTGGTCGACATTCACCAATGGCATTCGAACATTTCCTGCTAAGCAATTTTCGCCTGAAACAAAGCCTTCGTTGATATTCGTCAACAGTATGCGGTAACGGCAATGGCATTCGAACATTTTAAACATTTCCTGCTAAGCAATTTTCGCCTGAAACAAAACTTGGTTGATATTCGTCAACAGTATGCGGTAATGGCAATGGCATTCGAACATTTCCGCTCGAAATAAACCTGGTCGACATTCATCAATGGCATTCGAACATTTCCTGCTAAGCAATTTTCGCCTGAAACAAAACTTGGTTGATATTCGTCAACAGTATGCGGTAATGGCAATGGCATTCGAACATTTCCCGCTCGAAATAAACCTGGTCGACATTCACCAATGGCATTCGAACATTTCCTGCTAAGCAATTTTCGCCTGAAACAAAACTTGGTTGATATTCGTCAACAGTATGCGGTAATGGCAATGGCATTCGAACATTTCCCGCTCGAAATAAACCTGGTCGACATTCACCAATGGCATTCGAACATTTCCTGCTAAGCAATTTTCGCCTGAAACAAAGCCTTCGTTGATATTCGTCAACAGTATGCGGTAACGGCAATGGCATTCGAACATTTTAAACATTTCCTGCTAAGCAATTTTCACCTGAAACAAAACTTGGTTGATATTCGTCAACAGTATGCGGTAACGGCAATGGCATTCGAACATTTTAAACATTTCCTGCTAAGCAATTTTCGCCTGAAATAAAACTTGGTTGATATTCGTCAACAGTATGCGGTAATGGCAATGGCATTCGAACATTTCCCGCTCGAAATAAACCTGGTCGACATTCACCAATGGCATTCGAACATTTCCTGCTAAGCAATTTTCGCCTGAAACAAAGCCTTCGTTGATATTCGTCAACAGAATGCGGTAACGGCAATGGCATTCGAACATTTTAAACATTTCCTGCTAAGCAATTTTCACCTGAAACAAAACTTGGTTGATATTCGTCAACAGTATGCGGTAATGGCAATGACATTCGAAAATTTTTACATTTCACATATTCTCTGCATAGAACATTTTCAGCCCAAAATAAACTTGGTTGGCATTCGCTAATGGCAATGGTAACGATCAATCGATGACATGCAGTTAATACATAAGTACCAAAAATTGTTATAAATAGAAGATAGCGGAAATCGGAAAGAAGATAAAAAGTTTTAAGAACTAAGTAAAAACGAAAGGGGTGACATTTTTCGGACGATCTGTGATCTTCGTATTAGTCAACGAGATGAAACTCTTGATTAGTATCACAATTTAATATTAATTTAACCATCTGCAAAGTGTTTTTAATTCTATTTATAATTTGATTCCAGAATTTTATTATTTACTAGCACATATCGCTTCGCATTTTGTCAACTTCCGTTCATTTCCAAAGTCCATAACTTTTTCTTTCTTTACGTATAGAAGATAGTTTATTTTTATATATCATCTTATCTGAAGTTTAAACATTTAACTAATGCAGTTATTCTCTGATTAATTCCGACCTCTTATACAATTATTATTATTATTTTGCAAAAAAGCATTTTTAGGTGAAAGTTTTATAGAATTGATATTTACGAAACTTCCAGAAAAGAAAATGTCCACAAATAGCTTATAATCACATCATCTTATAATCTACACCTGAAAACTTTAAGGTGTTTTAGCGTGCAATCCGCAACGTACATAATATTTTAAGGTACGTTTTTTCCGCTCTTTTACACAAAAATTCAATTCCATTATAGGAAATTTTTTTTTCTCGACTTACTCCAACCTTGTGTTGTCATATGCATAAGACGAAAATCTGATCATTTTCTATTTGGAGAAATATTTAACGACTCCCGTAACACCTGAATTATAAGGACCAAATAGACGGCTAGGAGACCAAATCTATCAAACCTTTTCACGAGGATACATTATGTACAGTGACATCAAAACAGGTGCTTATCATTTATGATATAGCATGGATCCAATGATAGACCTCCAGCAGATAATGTAGTCAAATATCAGTAAGAAATTGATTCAAGTTTTTGAACAAACAAGAAGTCAGGAATTGTAGGAGTTGGATCATATTAGCTATTAGCACCTTTAAAGTACTTTAAGTAACCAGTTTATGATTTCTTGGATTTACTTTTGTGCAACACAGATATGAATGAATTTATTTAAAAAAAAAAAACTTCCTTTGCAGAGATTGCTTTCATTAACTTTTTTTTTTAAAAATCAGGATTTACCAATCCAAATACTGTAAAAAAAAGTAAATAAATAATTTCACAAATATGGGTTAAGGCTAATCTAGCATGGTAATGATCTTTACATTTCAGAAAACAAATCATGGACCAAAGTTAAACACCATCAAGGGCTGAATCAAAACTGCTAGACAAATAAATTAAGATATAAAAAATTCATTTAATTTTTGTGAAAATTATGCATTTGAGAAGTCTTTTTATTGGTCTAATAATTAGAATAGGCAATATATATATATATATATATATATATATATAATTCTTCTGTACGTGTGTTTGTCACTGAACTCCTCCTAAACGGCTGGACCGATTTTGATGACATGTTTTTGTGTGTTTTTGGCAATACATGGAGAATTTGACAAACACATTTATGCTATCCTCTTTGTCGTAAGTCGCCACCAAATGGTGCTGCAGTCTATTAACTTCTACACGCTCAACCAATCGCTATGAAGATGGGTAATAATCTGCATTCGAATATGGAAAATAGGTTCGCGCTATCCACTTTATTGTTCCTTGCCACCAGAGGGTGTTTCAGCATTTCCTCTTATAGATCCATGCAAATGAGTATGCGTATATATTGGAATACGGAGAATATTTTCGCGATACGTAATTTTGTACAATGCATATTTTTTGGCAGGACAACGTATGCCGGGTTCTGCTAGTGTATATATATATGCGTGTGTGTAACATTTTAACAAAAAGTGTTATGTCAAAATACAGAAAGTTCTAATTTTAATAATCTAAAACTTTTTCCACTAACGATTCTTGGTTTATTTACCTATGGCAGCACCAATCACGATGGTGAGATCATTGACGTTGAATCCCAGCAGCATCCTGGGCTCGGCGACGCCAGGAGACACGGAGGAGGTGTTGGTGGTTCTGTCCATGTAGGCCAGCATGGTGACGCTCTGTTGCAGGATTATTTCTCTGTACTCGTGGGCACCAGAAGCTTCCTCTTCCACATCCCCTGGAAACAGAAATTTCGCTCTCTTTAATAATGCCATACATAAATCATTTATGAAACAGATTTTTTTCAATGAACCATTTTTAAACAAAATAATTTTCTAAATAAATTAATAGTTTAAAAAAACACGCTTTTAGAGTTAATCAAACTAAAAAGTAAAAAATAATTGTTAACATAAGAATAAAATGACTGAAAGAGAAAATGAATGTCACTGTTCTAAAAGCGTGGGGTGCTTTGTATGGCGTTTTTAACCTAACTCTGCATTTCAGAATGAAACTAGTGAAAATTATAACGATTGATATCGAGCACCCCACGCTTTTAGAACATTGACATTCATTTTATTCTTATGTTAACAATTATTTTTTACTTTTTAGTTTGATTAACTCTAAAAGCGCGTTTTTTTTTAATTTTTTAAAACAATTAATTTATTTTTTACTTTTTAGTTTGATTAACTCTAAAAGCGTGTTTTTAGTGTTTTTAAACTATAATATTTAAATGAGGTGCCGGTACGGAATGTCTGGTTCTTACAATAATTTAATTGTGAGTAAAACAAAGGCTAAATGCGAATATGTCGAGCCAGCCATGATTTGAACAGGGAATCTCCTAATCCGTAGTCAGGCGCGTTATCCGTTGTCCCACGTAGGTTTGAATGTCTGAAAGATGTCTGTAAATGTTTCTTTGGAGCTTAAATAGTGTGTATGAGGAGAAACAGATCTCCAGGGGAAAAATGATGCGCCGATCAAGATGACTTTTCAAAGGCTGTGTGTTTTAATCACTCATCCTGGCGATCCTAATCATGATGAGATAATAAACTTATCAAAATATTTTAGTGTCGTCGGTCCTTGATAAGTGTACAACGTTTAAATGAAATTGATTGCTTAAAGTAGGGCAAAAATCGAGCCCAAAGAGTCAGTTACAAACATACATACAGGTGAAACTAATAAAAGCGTATTAAAAAAATTACTGTGAACTATAAACGAAATAAAATTCTTTTTGAAAATATTCCGGTTCCATAGCATCCGCTCATAAACCAGTTAAGCATACTCAACGATTTACATTGAAAGCACCACTTCGGTGGGTCAATGTTGGATCTCCATGTCATGCCAATTTGGAAATAAGATTCGCGGAAGTGGTATCTGGTAGCTTTGCATTCCTGATTCATATGCTTAGACCAGTGATTCGCAAACTTTTTGAAGTTTGGGCACATTTAAAAATCTACAAATGATTGTAGGCGCACTCTATACAAATTTCTGACAAATGAACATACACTACCATTATTATTTCGTTGTATGTAGAGCTTTTAAATGGTAAAATTTTTAATGACCCTGATAATGATGTTTAATGATGTAAAAATCCCATTTTAATTAATTTTTTTTTGCAGGCAAAAATCAGAAGTTTTATGAACATGGAATTATAACATTGCTTGAAAGATCGCGAAAGGTCACCCACAAAAACGAATGATACCTAATTGAATAAAAGTTATATTCTTAAACATTTTTTTGAATTTTCCTTCTTA